>JAQZBX010111427.1:0-10284 GCA_029593785.1 Cabassous unicinctus
TCTAAATCAGCATCCTCTCTATGGTGCTGTTTCTCCCGTAACCAGGATTCATGGGTCCAGGAATCAAGGGATGGAAATGGGAGTGGCACCACTCACTATTACCCCTAGTGACCCACTAAGAAAATTTTTGCTTCCTGTCCCTGCAGCCTTAAGCTCTGTTGGTCTACAGGTTTTAGTCCCAAAAGGAGGAGTGCTGCTACCAGGGAACACAACAATGATTCCATTGAACTGGAAGTTAAGACTGCCATCTGGCCACTTTGGGCTCCTCTTACCTGTGAATCAACAGGCAAAGAAGGGAATTACTGTACTGGCTGGGGTGATTGATCCTGACTATCAAGGGGAAACAGGACTACATCTACATAATGGGGGTAAAGAAGAGTTTGCCTGGAATGCTGGAGATCCTCTAGGGCGTCTCCTAGTATTGCCATGCCCTGTGATTAAAGTCAATGGAAAACTGCAACAAACCAATTCAAGCAGGACTAACAATGGCACAGAATCTTCGGGAATAAAAGTTTGGGTCACCCCACCAGGCAAAGAACCACGGCCAGCTGAAGTGCTTGCTGAAGGTTAACGGGAACATGGAATGGGTAGTGGAAGAAGGTAGTGATAAATATGAACTTCGACCACATGACCAGTTACAGAAATGAGGACTGTAATAGTCATGAACCCTTCTTCCTTGTTTCGCTATGAGTATAATTGTATATGTACACAAAACAAATTTCTTCATTTTCTTCCCCAGCCTTTTCCCCTATCATATGAAAAGTTGTATTAATTTCATGTCATAATATTTAAGGATGTCAAGTTTAAGAGTGAATATTACCCAAAGACTTGCACCCTATTCTGTGGGGAATTAATGCGTTTCCGATTGTATGCAGGGGAGTTGAACATTGTTAGGTGGAAATACATATGCATTCTTGTCTGTTATTGTTTTTACTTAGAGACTAAGTGTGGTTTAGGGTAATGTGTATGGTTGCTGAGTTGACAAGGGGTGGACTGTGATGGTTAGGCTAATGTGTCAACTCGGCCAGGTAATTGTGTCCAGTTGTTTGATCCAGCAAGCACTGGGCTAATTGTAATACAAGAGCATTTATGGACTTCGATCACCAGTGAGTTTACTGCAAAGATGGCTGATTACATCTGCATCAATTAGGGAGATTACATCGGCAATGGGTGATTCTTTTATCCAATCAGTTGACTGCCTTAAAAGAGGAAGTGATTTCAACATTCAGAGGGAATTTCCCAGCTTGTCTTTGGACAGCCAACTTCTCCCAGAAACTCATCAAGGACCTTTCATCGGACTTCCAACGGAGCCCCTGGTTTGCAGCCTGCCTGCAGAACCTGGACTTGTGCATCCCCATGGTCGAATGAGAGACTCTTTTAAAATCTCACATTATTGACAGATATCTCCTGTTGATTCTGCTTCCCGAGAAAACCTTGACTAATACACCATTTAACAAATGAAGGAGCAGATTTGCATAAATTTTCCCAAGATGACACACTAGGTAATTTAGAGTGCTGATGTTAGAGAACTTTTTGTTAAATTTCAAAGCAGGTGATCTTTTCATTCCACCATTGTTGCAAAGCCTTTCAAGGGTTTGGTAAGTAAGTGAAATGATTTAACACTAATTATCTTAAACTTTGTTATTCATTAATACCACACTGTCTCTAGTCCATGATGATTGGAATTAAGTCATGACCCCCAGCCAAAATCCAATTTCGAGGTTTACTTTATGATGCCTCCATTATCCTCTCACATGTCCTTTTCAGGACAGATTCTGGTGCCCACAAAGAAAGCAATGGGGATGATTTCAGTTCTCCAAGTGGAGTATTCGTATTCTCCATGTTGATCTGGTCTGTAGTACTGGATTGCTGAAGGAGCAGGGATTCCCTGATCACTGCAGGACTGTAGCCTGCCTGCCATAAGCTCCTGCCCATAAGTGGGACCATGAGTCATTGAGATCCAGTCTGCCTCTTCTTGGCACTGGATCCTTCTTCTGGTGATCTAGCCAGGTTTCACAGCCTGCATTCCTCTGGTCTGATTCACTGCTTATCCTTGAAGTCTCAGCATTTCTTCAAATCAGAGGTACAGACAAATGCCTACATGCTTCAGACAGGTAACAAATGAGCGAAGGTGGTCAGACAAATTGAGGTGCTTGGCCTAAAGGTCTTGAGAGGGGAGCTACTACTGTGTAACCACTTGGGAAAGTGGGCTTAGTATTATAAGCTCTTCTGATTTCTCTTAAGAAGACAGAAAGACAAATGTCATGATAACACAGAAAGACAAATGTCATGTGAAATTGGCAACAAATCCAGTGGTATGTTTTAACACTATGTGGACAAAACACCTGGACATTACCACCAGTCCTCCAGTTTATGAATTTTGCCTTAAATAATTGATCAACTCTGGTTTAAGAAGTAAAGTTTTCATACTCTTAAATGACTCACTTGCAACTAGGAAAAGTGAGGTGGCTATATGAAATGATGTTTGAGAATTAATTACGGAAATCTTTGATAACCGCTGTATTAGTCAGCCAAAGGGGTGCTAATGTGAAATATCAAAAATGGGTTGGTCTTTATAAAGGGGATTTATTTGGGGTAGAAGTCCACAGATACCAGGCCATAAAGCATTAAGTTTCTTCTCTCACCACAGTCCATTGCCACGTGTTGGAGCAACACAGCTGCCGACGTTTGCCAGGGTTCAGGCTTCTTGTGTTCCCCTCTTCCCGGGACTGCGTTTTTCTCCGGGCTTAGCTCTTCTGGTTCCTCCACAAGGTCAGCTGTAGACTATCAGGCAAATGGCTCACTTTTCTTCTGGGGCATTGTCTCCAACATCAAAACTGCTTCTCAAAAAAAACTGCTTCAACTCTGTTCTTGCCACGCCTTTTATATTTGATTCCCCACCCACCAAGGGGTGGGGCTCAACGCCCTACTGACATGGCCCAGTCAACACCCTAATCATAACTTAATCATGCCCAGATTAACATCAGTTTACAAGCATGATACAATTATATTTTTGGAATTCATAATTACATTAAATTGGCCAACAGCTACACTCCACCCTCTGAATTCCAAAAATGCATTACAATACTCAAAAAACCTTAAATCAGTAACAATCCAACTACAAAATCATATCATAATCATTTTAAAGAAATACAGTTCATCTTGAGGCAACGTCCCATCTGCTCTAAACCTCTGAAACTTACAAAACCATTTAACTGCTTCCAATACACAAATGGAAAGACAAAGGATAAACATTTTCAATATCATAAGGAGAAATTGGGATGTTAAACATGAGTCATGGATCCTTTACAGTTCAGTAAAACTGCAGGGCATCCTCCATTCGATTTAAAAGTCTGAGAGTCATTCTTAGGAGGATGGTTTCTTCTCCTTGGGGCCACATGGGAACCCACCCTTTCCACAGGCTTGCCCAACGGCCATTTTCTTGGTTCCACCCTCATCAAGCATCCGGGTGTTGACCAAGCTCCAGACCTCACCCTCCAAGAGTGTTGGGATGATTGCCACACCTTACCCAATCTTTGGGTTAGAGTCTTAGCCCCCCTAGTACAGTGAGGTAAAGACAACATTCCCCCTAACCTTTGGCATACAGGTTCAACCCTTTCAGAGCAACGAGTTGACCACCTGGCCTTCCCTAACCTTTGGCATACAGGTTCAACCCTCTCAGAGCAATGGGTTGACCACCTGGCCTTTTCTAATATATGGGGGACAGGAGCACCCCTCTCAGACCTATGGGGTGCTGACCTTAACCGCCCTAATCTTTGAGGAATGTGCTCCACCCTCCCTGTACCCTGGGGCAGCAAAACTCTTCCTGAACATTGGGTGGGGATATCCACACCCTCTTCAACTCCTGGGGCAAACTCACCCTCTCTGTACACATGGGTGGGACTCTTCTCTTGGCCCAAGGTGATGTCTTAATTCCAGATCTCAGCTTCCATGATTTTCTTCTTAAAGCTGTTTCTCCTTCAATCTTTCCTTTCCATGTCCTCTTTTGTCCACGCTGACAGTGGTTTTGTTCATACAGCACTCTCAAAAACGTTGTTGGTTTCGCATGCAAGAAGCAGGGGTCCAAGCCATCAGACAGTAAGACTTTCCACAAGTCTTTCCAAGATAACTGCATCTTCAATTCTGAGTTACAAGTTCCAGGTTTAGCTAAGTCTTCAAATGGGGCACTTTTATGTGGGAAATTGATTTCCAGAAACTTGGAAGTTCTGGAATCAGCTTCTGTTTTCTTTGTGCCCAAAAGTTCAGTCCTTAGTGTATTTCACTCATCTAGTATTTTGCTATAAGCTGCAAGGAGAAGCCAAGCCACATTCTTCGAGTTTACCTTGGAAAGTTCTTCAGCTAAATGTTCAGGTTCGCCATTTTCAAATTCTGTCTTCCATGTAACACCAGGAGTCAATCTTGCTAAATTCCCTGCAACTTTAAAACATGGATTGCCTTTCCTCCAGTTTCCAATAATAGTTTCATCATTTACTTCTAAGGCATCATAGAAAGTCTCTTCAGCATCCATATTACTATCAACAGTCTCTTCAAAATGATCTAAGCCTTTTCCATCAAGCATTTCACAATTCTTCCAAAAAATGCCCCTTACCCATTTAAAAAACCATTCCAACATTTTGGTATATGAAAAAGCACTTCCCCACTCCTAGGTACCAAATTCTGTATTAGTCAGCCAAAGGGGTGCTAATGTGAAATATCAAAAATGGGTTGGTCTTTATAAAGGGTATTTATTTGGGGTAGAAGTCCACAGATACCAGGCTATAAAGTGTTAAGTTTCTTCTCTCACCACAGTCCATTGCCACGTGTTGGAGCAAGACAGCTGCCGACGTTTGCCAGGGTTCAGGCTTCTTGTGTTCCTCTCTTTCCGGGACTGCATTTCTCTCCGGGCTTAGCTCTTCTGGTTCCTCCACAAGGTCAGCTGTAGACTATCAGGCGAATGGCTCACTTTTCTTCTGGGGCCTTTTCTCCAACATCAAAACTGCTTCTCAAAAAAACTGCTTCAACTCTGTTCTTGCCACGCCTTTTATATTTGATTCCCCACCCACCAAGCGGTGGGGCTCAACACCCTACTGACATGGCCCAGTCAATGCCCTAATCATAACTTAATCATGCCCAGATTAACATCAGTTTACAAGCATGATCCAATTATATTTTTGGAATTCATAATTACATTATATTGGCCAATGGCTACAACCACCTTAACATATTACAAAAGTAATCCACCTGTGGTAGGTTGAATTCTATACCCCAACAAAAGACATGTTCTTAATATTAACTGCTTTCTTGTGGGCATGAACCCCTTTGGTAAATAGAGATTATCAGATGAGATAATCCATTGGAAGATGGATTATCAGTTAAGGTGTGGATTCATTTATGAATAAAATCTTTGAAGATCTTATTTAGGTGTGGCAGTCAGCCATAATCTGTATTACTGGAGGCCTTATAAAGAGAAAGCCACAGGAAGAAGCTGGAAGTGAGCAGAAATGGGAAAAGCAAACACAAGGAGAGAGAGATCGCCATGTGACGGGAGGCAGAAATGCAAACCAGGAACCTGTTTTAGTTTGCTAAAGCTGCTGGGAGCAAAATACTAGAAATGTGTTGGCTTTTATAATGGAAATTTAATAGGGGAAAATCTTACAGTTCCAAGGCTGTGAAAATGTCCAAATCAAGGCATCATCAGACATGCTGTCTCACCAAGGTCAGCTGCTGGTGATCTTGGAGTCGTGCCATGGGGCAAGGAAAAATGGAGGCTGGTCTCTGCTGAGGTCCCTGCCTTCCCTTCCAGGCTCACTTTCTCCCCGAGTTCAGCAATGGGTGATCAGGTGCATGGCTCCTCTCTCCCTTCTCCTTGCTTCAGGCTGCTCTGCTCATTCCAGCCTCTGGCCTCTCTCTCAGCTGTAGGTCATCATGGAGTCTTCTCTTTTTACAGGTGTAGGTGATCATGGAGTCTTCTCTCACATGGCAGGGTAAAATGGCAGCTTTTCCTCTCCTCTCTCTTCCATCTACATAGGACTCTAGTAAAGGATTAAGACCCACCCTGGGTCCCACAATCTAATCAAAGGCCCTAAACTGAAGCAAACTAACCAAATGTGATCTAATCTAAAGGTCCCTTTAACTGAGTCTAACCAAAAGGTCCCACATACCTTACATGCACAGGAATGGGTTAGCTTAAGAACCTAAGTCCACAAAAGACTCAAACCAGGACAGAAACTGAATGACTGCAGCAAGCCAGAGCAAGAATATTACAGAATGTGGAGAGAAAGTATGACCCTGCTGACACCTTGATTTTGGACTTCTAGCCTCTGAAAGCATGAGACAATAAACTTCTGTTCTTAAGCCAACCATTGTGTAGCATTTGTCATTACAGTCTTGGCAAAAAAGGCATCACCCTAACAAGAACTGGGAAACAATTCTTCAAGGGTGTCTTGTGTTTCTGCATGTTTTATGAGCAGAGGCACTGACTTTGTTCCAGATAATCAATTCAATGATGTCTGCATAGCATACAGCCCTAGATTACAGATAAGGAATTTCCCTCTAGAGCAAAGATCAAGCATGCTTACTGCCCACTATAAAACACTCAGGTTCCCTAAACTTAGGATTCCTCTCTGTTCTGAGTATAGCAGGGAGCCATGTAAAAATAACAGCTTCCCACCAAACTGAGAGGGATATATCAGACCAAAGAAAGACTTGGACAAGTCCAGATTGGAAAGCAAAGAGCGTTTAATAGGGGGCTTACGAAGGGCCTTGCACTCAATGGTCCAGAGGGGATATCCTCTCTCTTGGAGAATCCGAGCCTGGTTATGGCCTAAATCCTCATGCGTGGTGGCAGGCGGAGAGCATGGCACTTCTGAGACCTAAGCCACACTTGCCACAAAGTAAGAGGGATCTTTTATACTACATTTCTATGTGCAGATGGAGAGGGCATGTGAAGAGGGAGCATGATTAAAAAGTACAGTGCTCAGGACAGATAATCAAGGACTAGACATTCACAGTGTTTCCCAGCAGGACAGAAGTTACACTTCCACAGTAACTACGTAAGGGATCTATTGATACAAAAGTGGTCAAGCAGTTCACAGATCTGATTATTCTTAGAGTCTCCTTGGAGAGAAATCTAAGCATACTTTATTAGTCACAAGCTCACAAACACTTTTTTCTCAAGGCTTGCTGTATAACCATTAAGAAATGAAATGCTGACTAAAAGGGGAAAGAACTGGAAGGGTTGTGGGAAAAATGCAAAACCATACATGAAAAACTCTCCTGTAATATGGCTCAGGAAACTAGTGGAAATATGAGTACTCTAATGATTTTGCTATGAGTAATAAAGTCCTTAGTCTCTGACTCAGAAGTCTTTTACCAGCAGCCATAAAATTGCAGCAGTCCATCATGTTAGATTGCAAGTAGGGTAAAATATCAAATTCCTTATAGTTCTTGATAACTCATATTAGATGTTTCTTCCATTCTGAACTATGGCCACAGCATCTGCTCTAAAATGAACAGTCTAGAGTCTTCTTCCATATTGTGTTAATCCCATTTTCTTGAATCAATATATCTCTATCTGCTTTTGAAACTACAACACTTACTTGTACTCCATCAAAACAATCATGGACTCCCATCATTTCTAACACCTTAATCTCTTTCCCTCCTATTATTTCTATCTTATTACAGGCCTCCATATTCTCCTTAAGATAACAGCTTGGTGTTTAGCAATAAAAATATGATTAAAGAGACATACTGTGAAGCCATACTGCTTGGGATTGAATCTGTGTTTAAGCCACCTGACTGTGTTATTTTGGGGAAGTTACTTAACCAACCTGTGCCTCAGTTTCCCTGTCTACAAAATGGGGATAATAATAATGAAATCTGAGAATGGTTTGAGAATCAAATGAAAATTTAATGTACTTAGAATAGCACCTGGTACATGGTGCGAAAGCAATAAATGTAACTAATTATTATTCAGTTGAATGTGTCTCAAATAAATTCAGTTAAGGGCTAATCTTAAGTGCAGGTTGCCTCTGATTTACGATCTAACTCTATTGCTGTACTACTGAATTGCTGATAATTTAGGGCTATGTATGTATTTGGCCCTTTCCCAATTCAGATCCTCAATATTTTAGTAAAACATACTATTTTCATAGGCTTTTTCTTGTGAAAAAAAATAAACACCTCATTTCCCAATCTTTTATAAATGATATAGGGATCTAAGGACCAACCCCTATCCAATCAAATTTTAAATTTATAAATATACTAAAATGTTTAAAAAAAAATAAAAACAAAAGCCAAACAACTTTTCCAAAGATGACCTTGTATACTCAGGATGCCTAAATTCATCACATAAATATTAGAAGGTGTCTTTACAGCCCTAACCAAAAAATCAATTCACAGAAATATTACTTGTCCGAAGCAATGTTTCTGTTGGTATTATCACAGTGAAATGGGACTTCTCTAAAGGTCTCAAACAACAGTCCCAGGTTTTCTAAGAGGTATCCTTTCTATTTTTCTAAGCCTGTGAGAATGTAAAAAATTTCTGAAGTGGTAAAAAAAGCAAAAGAGGAAAAGCTACATAAATCTGATTTCATTTTCCTACATTTCCCCCCTCCCTATTTCCAAGCAGCTAATCCCCTCTCAAACAGTACAATAGAACAGCTAGACATAAAGAAACGGAGATAAAACTGGCCAGCCAGTATATTGTTCTTGCTAATCTGCACCATTTACATAAGGGTTAGAAGGCTTGTTTTATCATTTAAACAGGCTTAAAAGCCTCTTTGCAAATGAGATTTAGTTCCTACAAAAGATGGAATTCTAGGCTATTTGGGGAGTTTCTGCTGGGCCAGCACTGGGAGCTGACTTGGCCCTAACTAGAAGCTGCTTCTTTGGCCACATAAAGATTGCTTCCAGCTGCCAAAACTGAAAAGTATCAAGCTGATTAAATTCTTTCCAGGAGGTGAACAGGATGAGGGACAGGTTAAGAGGCCAATAATATCAGATCTGAAACTATACCTGGGCAGACTCTTCCTTTTGCAGGTGCTTTAAAGGGGGCTTTGTACTTTTTGAGCCCCTTGAATCTTCTTTTGAAAGGGAACAGAAGGGCAGACAGCTAATGAAATTCAGAGACAGAGAGGCTTACAATAGTCTCAAGCTGTGAAGTGAAGACAATCTAAACCCTTTGATTCATTGTTGCTCTGAGTGGCACTGGGCACAAGGATAAACTGCACAACTAACTCCCTTGCCAATGTTAGCCCAAAGATAACTGGGAGGAAAAAGGTTTTCTGAACACAGGGGAAGACACACTTTGCATAAAAATCTCAGATTTTTTTAATATGCAAAATTCTTATGAGTCAATAAAACTATTTCAAAGTAAAAAAAATCTGATATTTTATAAATCAAAATTGCATTTATATATACTAGACATACTATTTGTTTTACCTGGCACACCTTGAGCAGATGTTCAGTGTGACCTTGGCCTGAGGTTCAGCAGGGTGAGTAGCACGTCCTTGGTTAAATTTACTCCCAGAAGGCACCAGGGTAGTTACTCCCTCCATTCTTAAATCATCAAGATCCTCTGCAACAACATAAAAAATTACAGTGAAAAAGTTAACTCTAGTAGAACTAAGGAGGAAAGTCCATATTTTCAAGTATTTCCCAGTAGTTTGTTAAGCAAAATATTCATTTGCAAAAATTTCACTTCATGAATCAATTATTTTTCAAATCATTTCAAGATGCCAATGAAGACAAAAGACAAGAGAAGATTTACAGGAGACAAAATGGTGAGGAACTGAATAAAGAGGACAATGGGCAGACTATATGACAACAGAACTCTGATCCACAATCTCTGCTGTAACCAGTTAGTGAAATCAAATCACAACCTCTGCAGCAGTTGGCCCCCAATGGTCAGGTCTTGGTCCATGTAATGGTTAGGCTAATGTGTCAGCTCGGCCAGGTAATTGTGTCCAGGTGTTTGTTCCAACAAGCACTGGGCTAATTGTAATACAAGAGCATTTATGGACTTCAATCACCAGTGAGTTTACTGAGTGGATGGCTGATTACATCTGCATCAATCAGGGAGATTACATCATCAATGGGTGGCGCTTTTATCCAATCAGTTGAATGACTTAAAAGGGGAAGTGATTTCAACATTCAGAGAGAATTTCCCAGCTCATCATTGGACAGGCAACTTCTCCCAGAAACTCATCAACGACCCTTCGTTGGACTTTCATCGGAGCCACTGGTTTGCAGCCTGCCTGTGGAGCCTGGACTTGTGCATCCCCA
>JAQZBX010111428.1:0-10284 GCA_029593785.1 Cabassous unicinctus
TTACACTTCCATATAAAATTGATTATTGGTTTTATCATTTCTGCAGAAAAGGATGTTGGAATTTTTATTGGGATTGCATGAAATCTGTAAATCACTTTGAGTAGAATTGACATCTTAATGATATTTAGTCTTCCAATCATGAACATGAAATGTCCTTCCATTAATTTGAGTATTCTTCAGTTTTTTAGCACTGTTTTGTATTTTTCTGAATACAGGTCCTTTATGTCATTGGTTAACCTTATTCTTAAATATTTGATTGCTTTAGTCACTATTATAAATGGATTTTTTTTCTGATTTCCTCCACAGATAGCACATCAGAAGTGTATAGAAATGATTTTGTTTTATGGATATTAATCTTGTATCCCGCCACTTTGCTGAACGTGTCTATTAGTTCTAGTAGCTTTTTTTTTGGTGGATTTTTTAGGATGTTCAAGATATAAGATCAAGTCACCAGTGAATAATGAAAGTTTTACTTCTTCTTTTCCTATCTGGGTGCTTTTTATTCCTTTATCTAACTTAATTGCTCTAGCTAGAATGTCTGGCAAAATATTGACTACTAGTGTGACAGTGGGCATCCTTGTCTTGTCTTTCACTATTGAGTACAATGCTTGCTGCAAGTTTTTCATATATGCTCTTTACAATATTGAGAAAACTTCCTTCTATTCCTATCATTTGGAGGGATTTTATCAAGAAAGAGTGCTGTATTTTGTCAAATGCCTTTTCTGCATCAATCAAGAGGAATAGGTGGTTTTTCTTCTTCAATGTATCAGTGTGATTTGTTATACTGATTGATTTTCTTGTGTTGAACCACCCTTGCACATCTGGAATAAAACTGACTTGATAATCATATATAATTCTTTTTAAATGGTTTTGGATTCAGTTTGCAAGTATTTTTTTGGAGGATTTTTACACATATATTCATTAAAGATATTGATCTGTAATTTTCATTTTTTACGGTATCTTTATCTGATTTTGATATCAGGGTGAATTTGGCTTCATAGAATCAGATGGTAGCTTTTTGTTTCCTGCTTAATTTTTGGAAAGCTTGATCAAGATTGGTATTAGTTCCTCTTTTAATGATCGGTAGAATTCACCTGTAAAGACAACGTGGTCCCTGGCTTTACATCTTTGGAAAGTTTGTGATGACTATTTCAAGCTCCTCACATCTGATTGATTTGTTGAAGTCTTCTATGTTTTCTAAAGTCAGTTTAGGTGGTTCTTGTGTTTCTAGGAATTTGTCCATCTCATTCACATTGTCTGGTTTTTTGGCATACAGTTGTTAATGTTATCCTCTTATGATCTCTCATTCCTATAAGGTCAGTGTCTCCACTCTCATTTCTGATTTTATTTCTTTATCTTCTCCGTTTTTTCCTTTGCCAGTCTAGCTAAGGGTTAGTTGATTTTGTTGATCTTCTAAAAACTTTTGGTTTTGTTGATTCTCTCTATTGTTTTTTTCCTCTTGACTTAATTTATTTCTGCTCTGATCTTTACTATTTTTTTTGCCTTTAACTTGGTTTGGGATTAATTTGTTGTACTTATTATAGTCCCTCCAGGTGTGCATTTAGAATTTCTAATTTAGCTCTTTCTTCTTTTTTAATGTAAGCATTGAGAGCTATAAATTTCTCTCTCCGGACTGCCTTTGCATTATCCCATAGGTTTTGATATGTAGTGTTCTCTTTTTAATTCATCTCAAGATATTTGCTCAATTCTTTTGCAATTTCTTCTTTTATGCACTGATTATTCGAGAGTGTGTGTTTAATATGATATATTTATAAATTTTCCCTTTTCCATCAATTATTGGTTTCCAGCTTCATTCCATTGTGATTAGAGAAAGTGTTTTATATAAATTTCACTCTTTTTAAATTTATTGACAGTTAGCTTGTGACCCAACATATGGTCTATCTTGGAGAAGAATCCATGAGCTCTTGAAAAGAATGTATATCCTGCTTTAGGAGGGTGCAATGCTCTATAGATGTCTTGTAGATCTAGGTCATTTATCATATTATTCAAGCTCTCTGTTTATTTATACTCCATCCAGATTGAGAACATCCAATACTGAGACTAGTGTATTGAAGACTCCAACTATTATTGTAGACATATCCATTTCTCTCTTCAGTTTTGCCAGTGTTTGCCTCATGTATCTTGGGGCATTTAGGTTAGGTGCATACATATTTAGTATAGTTATTACTTCTTGTTGAATTGCCTCTTTTATTAATATTGACCTTCTTCATCCCTCATAACAGTTTTGCATTTAAAATCTATTTCATCCAATATTAGTATTACTAGTCCATCTCTTTTTTGGTTACAATTTGTGTGGAATATCTTTTTCCAACCTTTGAATTTTAACCTTGTGGTGTCCTTATGCCTGAGGTGAGTCTCTTATAGACAACATAGAGATGGCTTAATAATTTTATCCATTCTTTCAGTCTATGTCTTTTGATTGGAGAGTTCAAACATTAACAAACAATGTTATCACAGTAAATACATTATTACATTATCTATTTTGTTCTTTGGCTTTCTGTGCTCACATCATACAATTGTCTGTCTTTTTATCCTTTAATTTACCCTCCCTAATAATTTTATTTCTACACTGCTCTCCAACTCTTTTGTCCTTGGTTTTTCATTTCTAGCTGCAGCACTCCCTTTAGTTTCTCTTGTAGTTCTGGTCTTTTGGTTATTATAATCTGTCGAGACATTTTGTCTGTGAAAACTTTGTACTTACTCTCATTTTTAAGGATAGCTTTGTCAGATACTGAATTCTTGGCTGGTAGTTTTTCTCTTTCAGTACCTGAAATAGATCATACCACTTGTTTCTCATCTCCATATTTCTGATGAGAGATCGGCACTTAATGTTTTCAAGGTTCCCTTTATGTGATGCTTTGCTTTTCTCTTGCTGCTTTCAGAATCCTATTTTTTACCTCTGATATTTGTCCTTCTGAATAGTAGGTGTCTTGTGGTAGATCTATTCATATTTATTCTGTTTGAGGTGTCTTGTCCTTCTTGGATGTTGATATTTATGTGTTTCATAAGGGTTGGGAAGTTTTTGATCATTATTTCCTCAAATATTCTTTCTGCGCCTTTTAAATTCTCTTTTTCTTCTGGAACACTAATAATGTGTATGTTTATGCATTTTTGCATTGTCATGCAATTCTCTGTGTCCCTGTTCCATTTTTCCAATCTCTTCTCATTTGTTCTCCTGTCTTTTCCAGTTCAGATGTCCTGTCTTTGAAATCACTAATTCTGTCTTCAAGCAATTCACATCTGCTCTTATATGCATATAATGCATTTTTAATCTCATCCATATGTCTTTCATTCCCATAATGTCTGTTACTTTGTTATTTTTCTTTGCAGCCTTTCAAATTGTGCTTTATGCTTAATCAGTCATTGCTTAATGTCCTTTATCTCTTTAGTCATATTTTGTTTCAATTCTTTGAATTGATTTAAGAGAGTTTTATGATTATACTTGAATATCTTAAATCCTGTTTCTGTTCAGGATATTTGCTTTGATCATTTGGTGGGCCATCTCTTCCTGTTTCTTAGCATGTTTTGCAATTTTTTAATTGATATCTGGGCATCTGAATATGTTGATGAATTTACACTGATGGCTAATTTCTCTCATTTACTTATTTTTTTCACTGTTCTTTGATGTTTGATTCAACTTATTTGAAGTCTTTAAAATTGTCCAGCTTAATTAATCAAAATCAGGCTAAGGACTCAATAATGTGATGCAGATTTTCTCCCTGGTGTTAGGGTACAGAGTGAACCATAAGCAGTTTTTGTCCATGAAATTTCCAGACCCACCCATAGATGGCATTAGTTAGTGCACCTTTCCACTGAGATGTTTCATTCCCCATTTTCCTGTATTTTGGTCTGGACAGAAGCAAGATTCAAAGCAGGCTTTGCTGGTAAATTCACTAAAGAAAAGCCTCCTGACTTCCTCTCAATTTTTCCCTGTAACAAGTTACAGGTTGGAAGATATCTTTTCCCCTCCCAGTCAGCTCCAGTCAGCCAGAGTTTTACAGCAGCTTCATATCTTGGAGGTGGGAGAGTAGAAACCTGCCCAGCCTTTGTGGGGATTTTGTATCTCATGATTGTTGTTTCAGGTTCTTCATCTTTCTGTCCCTTATGCTACTGGGAGTTGTGTAGAACTGCCCTGGTGTGCTGACCCCCAAAGCAGTTCCTTCAGACAGCTTTTGGCTCTTTCTCCATTGTTTTTGGGAGAGAGTTGAACTTAATCTGATGAAACATTCCTGTTTTGTTTTGTTTTTAATAATGGCTATTCTATAAGGTGTGAGGTGACATCTCATTGAAGTACTGATTTATGTTTTCCTAATAGCTAGGAATATTGAACATTTTTTAATGTGCTTTTTCACCATTTGCATTTCCTCTTTGGAGAATTGTCTATTTGAGACTTCTGCCCCCTCCTTTTTAATTGGGTTGCCTGTTCTTTTATTGTTGAGCTGTATGACCTATTTATATAACATGTATTTTAAACCTTTATTGGATATGTGGTTTCCAAATACTTTCTCTCATTGAGTGGGTTGGTTTTTCATCTTATTGACAAAGTCATTTGAAGCGCAAAAGTGTCTCCATTTTTAGACTCTTTTCCAAGGCTCTCTCTCCTGTTTTTCTTTTCAAGCTATTGAACTCCTTTCAGCATTTCCTGCAAAGCTGGTCTCTTCATTTCAAACTCTCTCAGTTTCTGCTTATCTGTGAATATTCTAAACTTCTGCTCAATTTTGAAATTTTGAAATTTTGAATCGTATACCAGATATACGATTCCTGGATAGCAATTTTCCTCTTTCACTATCTTATCATACCACCTCCTTCTTGCCTCCATAGTTTCTGATGAGAAATCCACACTTAATCTTATTGGGCATCACTTGTATATGATGAATTGCTTTTCTCTTGCTATTCTCAGGATTCTCTGTTTATCTTTGGCATTTGACATTCTGATTAGTATGTGTCTTGGAATCAGTTTATTTGAATTTTCAGATAGGAATATGTTTCCCCTCTTGGACATGGATATGTATGTCCTTCAATAGAGTTGGAAAATTTTCTACCATTATTTCTTCAAATATTCCTTCTGTTCCTTTTCCCTTCTCTTCTCCTTCTAGGATACCCATGAGACATATTTTTTCATGTTTCTTGATATCATTTAATTCCCTGAGACCCTGTTCAATTGTTTTCATTCTTTTCCTCCTCTGTTCTTTTGTATGTTCACTTTCAGAGGTCCCATCTTCAAGCTCACGGATCCTGTCTTCTGCTTCTTCAAATCTGCTGTTATATTCCTTCAGTGTTTTTTTTTTTAATTTTATTTATTGTGCCTTTCAATCTCATAAGTTCTGATATTTTTCTATGTATGTCTTCAAATTCTTCTTAGTGCTCACCCAGTGTCTTCTTAATGTCCTTAATCACTTTAACCATCTCATTGAATTTATTGAGATTTCTTTTAACGTCTGTGATTAGTTGTCTCAACTCTTTTTTGTCATCTGGAGGATTAGTTTGCTCCTTTGACAGGGCCATATTTTCCTGTTTCTTGGTATAGATTGTAATTTATTTTTGGTGTCTTAGTATCTGATATATTAGATGTATTTATTATTGACTCCTTTCCTTTCTTTAGTCTAGGGCTTTATATTTGATTGGCTTTATGTTTCAGCCCCTCTTTGAAACTTGGTTCATCTTAGTTTAGAACTTTTAGTAGTGGCTTGTGTAGCCAAAGTGATTTTTTTTTTCAGATCTTTTTAATGTGTTTCTTGCCCTTTCTCCCTTGCTGTTTGTGGAATAAGCGCCAAGGATACAGTTGGTACTGTAAGCTGTGGAGCCTGAAGCAGCCCATATTCCCCCAGGAACTGACTAATCTTCTCCCACCTTTTTCACCTGCCAGGTTACATAAGATTAAGCTGTGTGCTGTATTACAAGCCGTGCAGGCCAAGACCATCTATAGCTCCCCAGAGAGACTAATGAAGCTACACACCTCTTCTTATCTTGCCTGGGGCAGGGATGGAGGCACAGGTGTGGGTAGAAGCCTCTTGCTACCTTGCTTGAGGCAGGGATGGAGACACAGGTGAGGGCAGAAACCTAAGTTGTTTGAGTCAAAACTGACCACAGTTGCTCATGTAGACTGATGAAGCACCAGCCCCCTTCCTTCCATGTCATGGTTGAGAACGGAGCTTCTGGTTTGCCCAGCAATCTAGTCCATGCAGGCCAAAAGTGCCTGCAGTTGCACAGGGCATGTGAGGGAGCACAGCCCTTCCTCCTGTTGTGTCAAGGATAGGGATGGAACTACAGATGTGTCCAATAATCTAGTTCATATGGACCAAAAGTGACTGCAATTGCCCAGAGAGTGTGAGGGAACATTGTCCCTCCTCATGCTCTGTGAGGGGTGGGGATGGAGTCAGAGATTTTTCCAACAGTCTAATCCATGCATTCTGAAAATGGCTGCAGTTGTCTGGAGTGGTTGAGTAAACACTGACCCTTCTGCTCTTTCAAGGGTGGGGATGGATCCACAGTAGTGCCAAAAGTTCTAGGCCAAGCAGGCCAAAAGCACCTGCACTTTCCCATAGAAGTTGAGGAAACACTGCACCCCTCCAATCCTGTTGAGTGTGGAGATTGGAGGTTTGTGCACCAGTCTAGTCTGTGTGAGCTGAAAGCATCTGCCAGAGGCAGGGCTGGAGCCTAGGCTAGGGCTGGGTAGAAAGAAGCCAGTCTGTAACTTCACTGTGATTTTCAAGCAACCCTGTTGCCCCTCATGGCAGGGGTTGAGTTAAAATTGAGGTTAGTGTTCTCTTTCCAACTTGGACAGGCTCAAACTTTATCTGTTCTGAGGACTGGACCCTAGCCAGCCAAATTTATTAATCAATAGCTGAAATCAATACCTGACTGTCTCTTCCTTGACCATGTTTGGGAAATGGAGCTTCCAACTCCAGCCAGGGAATAGCTCTCAAGGCAGCTTGTGCTGCCAGTGGGAAATGGGCACTGGCCTCCATGGTGTGGAGTGCTTTACTCATGAATATTCATTGCAGATTGGCAGTCTCCTCCTTCCTAACATTCAAGGATGTTGCAGGATGCTCTTTTGGTTTCCTGGGCTCCCTAAACAGGAGATCTAGATCATTCTGGGTGATTACTAACTGTACTGTAGGACATTACTCTTGGGGTGCCTTACTCTGCCACCATCTTGCCCCTTCTACCAGGTAATTACATTTTGACAGTGGATGGGGGGTGAGAAAGAGAGCGAGAGAGAGAGAAAGAGAGAGAGAGAGAGAGAGAATGAATTATGCTATTCAGTGTTTCAAATGTGTTCCCAATGGACAGCACACTTGGGTGGTTATCAAGGGTGGTGTGTTCATTGACAATAATGGAAAAACCTGACAATGAAGATTTTAAGGGAAAAGAATCATTACAAAAGGTGAAGAGATACTTTATAATGATAAATTTCAATTCACAAGGAATATTTAACAACTTTTAAATTGATGGACCTAATTATATAACCTCAAAATATATTAGGCAAAATAATAGGAAAGTTAGAAATCCATAATAACATTGAGAAATTTTAACAAAATCTACTCTTATGAAAATAAAGTCTACCTGCCTTCAAAATTTCAGAAAGACCTAGAAGATTTGAAGATATTCTTAACATAGTTGATATAATTGTTAAACAGAGAACAGCGGCACATGATGGATATGATGAGGCATAAAACAAATAGAAATCATATAGTTTGTACCGTAACCACTAAGGAATTTATTTAGAAATCAGTAACAGAAATATAAAAGTAATATCTCTGTATGTTTGGTAAATAAACAACAAATGTCTCAAGTATTGTGATGTAAGGGAGAAATGATTTAAATTTGAAACATATTTTAAAACATTTGATATAGAAAATATGATACATCACAATTTTTTGTTGCTGGTAATGATGTTATAAGAGGAAATTTCATAGCTTTAAATGAATGCTATGTCAAAGAAGAAAGGCTGAAAAGTCAGAAATCAAAGTACCCATGTCAAGAGTTAGAAGGAAAAGGGGAAAAAGCCAGATAACCCATAGATAGTAAATGAAAAATAATGAAAATATATATCAATTCATAAAATAGAAAATAAACATTAATCAGAAAAATAGGCAAAGCCAAAATTTAGGTTTAGAGGAGATCAATCTAAGCCAGGGGAAGGATAACACAGATATCCAATATCAGAAATGTAAAAGAAATTACATTAAAGATGGAATATAGACTTTACAAGGAAATAGTGAAGAGCTTTATGCCAATAAATTTTAAAATTTAGGTGAAATGGACAAATTCCTACAAGGAACAAAATGAAAGAATCTCATAACATTATAGTAAGTAAAATAAGGCAGTTACAAAAGAAGGCATATAATATAATTACATTAATAAAGAATTCAAAAAAGACAAAAAGTTAAATGATATTTTGACAAGTCATTAAGTGGTTACTTCAGGACAGTATCAACTACAAAAAGTTAAAAGAGATTCATCCATGGAGAGGCGGCAAGATGGTGTCAGTTTAAGTGGGAACTAACCATCTCTTTTGCAAAAAATGACTGAGTGGGCGCAGATCCTGCCCAAGTGAGGTATTTTAGGAACCCACAGAGCAGGAGGCTTCAGGGCATCAATTTGGAGGGAGATGGACAAAGAGATAAATTGCCCAAGGTAAAACCATGGTTTCTCACCCCATGGGTTGAAACTGCAGATGGCTAAGCCCGACCCTCAATGCAAAAAGCCTCTGTGAGCCCTGACTCCTATTGGCCATCCAGCAGGAGGGATTGTTCTCTGAGAGTGGGAGGGTTCTGGGAAAGGTGGTGGAGGGGTTTCATTTCTTTGGGTTTGGTTGCCTGGACCCCCTTTGAGCTTTGGGGAGCATACCAGCTGGCATGACATGGCACCAGGAAGAGGGGAGAGGAGAATATGCTGAGGCAGCCTGATTTACCTAACCAACCTGGGATAGAGAAACTTGGCCTGGAAGAGGGCAGAGTCAGGCAATTGAATGGTCCCATGATGAAAACTATAAATATTTCAATTCCCCTAAGGGAGGCAGGCAGTAAGAAGCACTTAATAAGCTTCCAAGTGCCTATTTAGGATCACCTCAGAGGAGGGGGTGGTCTGGAAGACGGTTAAGAGTCATTTTTCTGCAATGAGTTTAGTCACCAGGGTCCATTTGAATTTCAGAAGGAAATTCAACCTGATCAGCAGAGGTGAGGGGGGATCTGCTCATACAGGCTATTGCATCCTGCTGCCCTGGGAGAGAAAGAAATAAGAGTAGAAAGGGGGCAAGGACAGACAGGTTCATAATCAGCAGAAATCTACCCAATTGCAAAGAGTCAAAATTGCCCAAGGTAAAGTGACTGGATAGTTTTCTGAATAGCTAACAGACCCAATGGGAAAGTTTAGCACACTGGAGTTTCTGCCTTGAATATACGAGGTCCTTAGTTCAAATCCTGGCTCCTCTTAAAGTATTGATCCACTGGGAAATCAAACATCCAGCTGATATTTTAGGACAGGGAGAACATAGACATAATTTTTGTATTAGCTTCTTTGGCTCTCTTAATTTTCATAAAAAAAAGTTACTTTTAAAAAATTTAACTTAGTTTACTCACTAAAACCACTTCAAAACTGCAGAGGGCAAGCTGCAGGTTAAGTAATTCATGAACACCAGCAGCCTAGGATGCTCCTCCGAAGCCTAAGAGGGAAGGCTGCTTTTTCCTTAGATTCTGTTTGAATGCTTCCTTGTCTATTTGATTGTGGGTTTTTTTTGTTTTCTTGTTTTTCTTTCCTCTTTCTTCCTCCCCCCCCCTTTTAAATTAGATGATGCTGGCTTGTTTCTTGTTTGCTGTGTTTTCTCTTCCTTGCACCCCTTTTCTGTGTATACTGAATTTGTCTACCAATCCTATCTCTTTTCCTTCCTTCATCTTTCTAATTTCTGCTTTTTATTGTTGTTCTAACATTCCACCTCTCTTTGTTTAGCCCACAATTTTTCTGTTTTTTATTTCTATCTCATCTATCCATTTTCTTTCCTTCATTAACTTTTTTCTTTTTGTCTTTTCTTTTCTCTTTCTCTTTCTCCTCATCATTCTGGCCTTTTAATTCATTCTGTATATTTTTCTGCATTTAGTTTCCAATTTCATTGTTGTTACTCCACTTTTCTATTTCTATTACCCTACACTGCTTACATGAGCCAAATATTCATTTTCCAAGATCTTATACAGTTTCTCCTCTAACTTTTACCATAATTATTACTATTATCTTTTTTCTTTTCTTACCTCTTTCACTTTCTCT
>JAQZBX010111429.1:0-10284 GCA_029593785.1 Cabassous unicinctus
TAAAAAAAAAAAAAAAAAAAATACCTTGGAGGGGAGAGGGTATCACTCAGTGGCTGAGCACCTGCTTCCCAAGTACAAGGTCTGGGGTTAGAAAAAAAACAAACAAAACTTGGAAAGAAAATGAGTATTTAACAAATTTTCAACTGTACTTATTTGCTCAATTATGAGCTTTATTAGTTATCCAGCTGAAAAATGAGAAATTCACATATATAGATAAGAAATTATCTTGGTAATCCTATTGTTTCTGAACTTTAAAATGTTTCTACTGAAGTAAAAATTACATACCATAAAATGCAGAAATCTTAAGCATACACCTTGATCAGTTTTTACATATGACCACACCTGTGTAACCACCACCCAGATCAAGTGTTTCTGGAGGTTTCTGGACATTTTAATGAACTACACATTAAATTTTAAGCCCAGGTGTAAGGCAAGAGAATCTTGACAGCCCATTTATATCAACAAAGAGATTTTTGTGATGCAAACCAAAGTGAGCTAAGGTTAAATAAACCCCTCTATAATCTTTTGGGATAATTGACTATAAAAGGAGAAACGGCATAATCACTGTTATAGGAGACCCTTGGGAACAATCCATGCACCCTCTTATAATGCCTGAGGCCCCTGTGTTATCACAATGAGATATTTCCTTGTTGTGGGAAGGACATGATATTAGCAACTGTGACTATTTTATATAGCTCTTAAAACAAATTTATAAAAAGATCCCTTCTCAGGAAAGACCACATATTTGCAAAAAAGAAGAAATGTGGTATTTACAATGTGGTATTTACATAAATGGTATTTACACATTACAAATGTGGTAAAAACAAATGTGTTATTGTTTTATTTTTTTCTTAGGAGGTACTGGCGATTGAACCTGGGACCTTGTACATGGGATCTTGTACATGGGAGACAGACACTCAATCAGTGTCTGTCAACACCTGCTCCACAAATACTCGTTAAAAATTGACGTCTCCTTCCATTTTCCCCCCTGCTTTATGGCTATTTTCTGTTTCTGTTAAAGATCAGAGAGACGTCTACTCCCCATGGCAACTCCAGCAGTGTCCAAGTGAGGTAAGAGAGTTATGACTGGAGATCGTCACTAGACTGAAGAGGGTAATAAAAGAGATGAGAACACCATTCCCCCTTGGAATCACTACCTAGCTCATTCACTAGTTCAAAAAATATCTACTGAAATATCTACTGAATGCTGCTTCTGTGCCAGCATTGCTATAGACACTTCTGGGATAAGTCCATGAACAAAACAGTGCCCTCATGGAAACTACATCCTAGAAGAGGAGGAAGTCAGGGTTGTGCTGATAGAGACTCCACAGGGGTACTGGGCACCTCCTTTGGCATCCTCCCTGTAGTGGGCTGAATAATGTCCCCCCAAATTCATGGCCACCTGCAACCTCCAAATATGACCTTTTTTGGAAACAGGATCTTTGCAAATGTAGTTAAAGATCTTGAGAGGTGGTCAGACTGAATTTAGGGTGAACCCTAAATCCAGTGACAGGTGCCCTCACAAGAAGTGGGGAAGACATGCAGAGAAGAGGCAGAGATTGGAGTTTTGTGGCCACAAGCCAAGGAATGCCTGGAAGGGGCCACCAGAAGCTGGAAGAGGCAAGGAAGATTTCTCCCCTAGAGCATTCAGAAGGAGGATGGCCCTGCTGACATCTTGATTTCAGACTTCTGGACTTCAGAACTGTGAGAGAATGAATGTCTGTTGTTTTAAGCCCCCTGGTTTGTGGTAGTCTGTTTTGGCAGCCCCAGGAAACCAAGACACTCTCCCGGCCCAATGTGAGCCTGATCCATTCAGACAACTGAAGACTCTTTAGAGAGAGAGGGGCAAGCGTGGTGTGGGTAATATCTGGATATTGTTTGGCAATTGATTTCATAGGGAGTAAAAGGAGTCTGAAACCTCGTGCTATTTCCTGGAGGTCCATATCACTGCAATCACAATGATCAAAGGAAGGTCTGGCTCAGAGAAGAGGCACTCCTAAATGTAGGCAGTCCACAAAACACTCACCGGTTTTTGAAGTCGCCCAGCAATGTATAAGTTATTCCAGTTGAGGAGATCTTCGATCAGAATACTAGTGCTAATAACCCCGTATTTGATAAGCTAGAAAAGAAAAGAAATGGGTATGAAAAAGAACAAAATACCATGCTGTAGCTTATGCAAACATAAGATATCAGTTAACAGATCCAAGTCCTGGCTGGGGTGGTTCCTTGATTTTCAAACCCATTCAAAATGCCTACCAAACCTTTCAGAGGCTCAGTGCCCAAGACTGATCTGGCCCCTCGGGTATAAAAGGTAAGATGGCTACCATTTTAATTTAGGATCGTATGATTTTAAAGGCAGAATGGCTTTTAGGGATTGGTCCTTGATGAATGAGAAACAAACAAACAAAAAAACCCGGGTCCTTTGCCCCAGATAGTTTGAGAAACAACAATACAGTCCATGTTTCTCATTTGGGAAATAAGAAACCTGAGGCCCAAAAAGAATAAATGGTGTGCCCAAAGGGACACGATTAGTAGCAGAGTCAAACTAGGTTCCAGAATCTCAGTCTGGTCTTCCAATGTTCTTTTGTCACAAAGTACAAGAAATTTTCTTTAATTAAAAGTTCTCACTGAACATCCTCTACATGGTGAATTGCAAAGACTTTTATAATTAAAAAAAAAAAAAAAATCCAAAAGTAAAACCTCTTTATCAGTGCTAAACACATGGAATTACTGTCAAGCTCATTTTACCAGTAATTTGTACAAACCCTGAATGCAGTTCTTCTAGGTAACAGAATCCCATTTATATCAACAAGTAACTTCAGACCCCCTTCGCTGAACTCCAGTATCCAAACATCCTTCCCAGGCTGCACACATCTAAAAAGCAGCTACAGAATTTCTATGAAAAAGTACCATCCTTTGGCACATAATTATGCCCAAACATTGGTTACTGGAGCTTGTAATATTGTTTGAAAACTACTAATCGGAGGTAGGCTTGGCATAATATTAATTATGGAGAAAGAACCTACGTGTTTTGCATGACTAAGGCAGATGTGGAAAGCTGTGCAGAATAACTACCTTCTTCCCTCCACTCTAGACTCAGCATTGCAGAAATCTCTTCTTGCTACAGGCAAGTAACAGCTGGGAGGCAATGGGAATACCACTTGCCTGGAGGCCTACCTTGCTGCACCCATCACTAACCAGCCTGTTACTAACTGCTGAACTTTATGAAAGTCATTTCCTTTCTCTGAGCCTTGGTTTCTTCATCTGCAAAATCCAAGTGGAGCGGGATTAGACCTCAACCAGAAAAAGCAAATATATGGCTCAAAGGTGATGCAGGCATCACCAATCCCATTCCTGCTAAGTTGAGATATGACTTTAAAACTCATCTTAAGTCAGAACTCCAACCTCCTGCCCTTCAAAGTGTGGGCTTTTGACAAGTAGCATCAGCATCACCTGGGAGCTTATAAAAGAGAGGCTCCATCCCAGGCCAAATGATTCAGAATTTGCAGCTTAACAAGATCCCCAGGTGATTGGTATGCATATCAAAGTCTGACTGCTGTAAGCAATCAGTAGCAGTAGCTAATACCTAGGAGGCATCTGACTTACTCTCCCATTAGTCCTCCTAGCTGGGATCCTGCCTACCTCTTAGCAGCCTCTTAAGAGAGTGGGACCCTTCATCTGAAGGAGTCCTGTGGCAGAGTTCTGCTGTCTGCTAGGATCCATATATTTTACCTGCTCTTCAACACTCCCATGGCCAAATGCCACCCACCTGCTGGCACCAAAAAGTCCCTGCCTATCACATGGCACATGCTCCTGATCACCTCTGATATACTCTTTACTTCCAACTTCTTCTGGGGTGTCTGCCCCTCCTTATAGACATTAACCTCTACTCTGACCCTAAATGGGCTTGCCTTTTCCTTGCACTTGACCGAACTAGTGGTTCTCAAAGTTTGATCCCTAGGCATCACACTTTGGGTGCTTGTTAGAAATCCAAATTCTCAACCCCACCCCAGACCTACTGAATCAGAAACTCTGAGGGGCAGGGTGGTGTGCGTATGTGTGTGTCTTACAATCTGTGGTTAGAACAAGCTCTTCAGGTGATTTTGTTATATGATAAAATTTGAGAAACACTTGGCCAAAAACAAAAAGGAAAAACAGTACCACTCAACCACATTCTCACGGTCAAGGGAAGATGTGGACTCCAGTTACAGCTCTGTCCCTGGGTTCAAGACACCCAACAGGAACTTGAATGTTTCCTGACTGCAAGAATACATATACTTTAAAAACAAAGGTTAAGAGGCCTAGACTGGTCTACCATGCAAATTAAGACAAAGGCTCCAAACCACTTACCCTACCATCGCACATAATCAATGAATTGTAGTAAACTCCAGCGCCATAGTTATTCTGGACAAGTGTGATAATCCTGGGCCCGAAAATTTTTAGGAAAGAGTAGTGGCTCCAATTTTTCTTCAGGTTCTTTGAATGCCACGCAACAGAGTCATCTACTGTGAATACAAAGTCCAGCATAGCATCCTGTGAGGGGGGGGAAGAGAAGGATTTCAGTATTAATTCCTAGAAAGGCACCTAAATTGAGTACTCTAAAATTCTACATTATGCTTAATAGTTAGAAGACTTGGGGTTGTCATGAGAGACTTAAGTCTCTGGAACCAATGTGAGCTTTGTTTTCATCAATACAAATAATAACAACAAACACAAATATGTATTATGTGGTACCAGGCACTCTTCTGAACACTTTATATACCTATAGTAACTGATTTTATCCTTAAAACAACCCTACAAGGTTAAGTACTATTGTCATCTCAATTTTATAGGAAAGGCAACTGAGGCACAGTGTAAATTCCTTGCCCAAGGACACACAGCTAGAGAGTGACAAACTTAAGTAGTCTGGTTCCAAATTCTGTGTACTGCACTGCTATGCTAAACTGCCTAGCAGCTAAGTGTAGCTAAATGTGCTCCACTTTTCTCCCAAAAGACCAAATACTATATGGATAAACTTATAAATATTGTGTAAAGTGAAATAAGTTATTTTAACTCTCACCCATTCGCCAATCTCTCACTGAGCACCTAAAATGTGCTAGCTACTCTGAGGTGTTCTGGGGTAGAGATAAAGAGTTAAAAGTCTACTGGGGAGAATAGACAAATTAACAATGCTATCTTGATAGAAGGATGCAAAATCTACTAAATTCACTCAGAATGCTAAGCTGAGTCTTGTAGAATGTGCAGGAGGAAACAGGCTTGGTGGATGTACTAGGGGGAGCATGTAGAAGGGTAGGGAGTCCTGTTACCTGAAACTTCCTGTTGCTATGAGAATCAGGCATGGAGCTGCATTTATTGAGATCTAGCTGGAACAGAAAGCAGGTAGGGAAGTGGTGGGAGATGACACCAGATTGTGGGGCTGTTTGCCGATTAGAAATCTTCCCACTGACTGGAGGGAGGAGAGATTAAGGGCAGGGAAACAGTATAGGAGGCTACTGCAAGGCCCAACATGAAAAATGAAAAGTTAACTAACAGCAAAAGACAGTGGGAGATCAGTATATTCATTCATGGTGAGTACTTTTAATAGGCCCTATTGGAGAGTAGGCATTGTTACATTTCAAAGTTGGCTGTCTGCCAACAGCTGCGAGTGTAGTTTTCTTTGTGACTGCAGACTTCAGAGTGCAGACAGCAAGGGGACCTCCCAGATTTAGATATGTGACTATAATCTGTCTCCCTGTTAAAAGTTTGCCT
The DNA here is from genome assembly GCA_029593785.1 of Cabassous unicinctus. NCBI lineage: Eukaryota > Metazoa > Chordata > Mammalia > Cingulata > Chlamyphoridae > Cabassous > Cabassous unicinctus. The sequence continues at coordinate 5,749 of JAQZBX010111429.1, forward strand.
ATTCACTTTTTGATGAGGCCATCTGAGCTTGGATTTCCTGTTCCCCACCTCTATTACCTTCACAGCACCTGCTCTGGCCCTACAACTTCTCCCTCAGCTTCCTGAAGTCAGGAGGATCATTTTGTTGGTTTTTCTCCTACATCAGTAGACATGACTCTTAAACTTCGCTGCACATTACAATCACCTAGGAAGATTTTTTTTTTTAATTCCTGAAGCCTAAGCCACATCCCAGACCAATTAAAGCAGAATCTCCAGAGGTGGAAACTAGGCATCAGCAGTTTTTAAAAGCTCCCCAGAAAGTTCCAATGTTCAGCCAAGACTGAGAACCACCGAGGAAGAACCTGACAAATACCTCTTTTCCTTTCTCCTTTTTTTCCCCTTCCTTGCACTGGGTATGCCGAATTGCATCTCTGCTCCCGACTTAAGTGGACTCCCTCCTACTTCTTCAAAACTCTGCTCACTAGGAACTTCTGGACGGTGTGTACGTTTAATAGACACGTGGATGGCAGGCGAAAGGGAACTCGTGAGAAGAGGCATTTCCGGGCGTGGGGCTCACCTTCAGGTTTGCACTGGGCCCCGCTTGGCGGTACACCCCGGAGCCGTAGGCGAAAGCCAGGCTCAACTCCTCGGGGAAGTGAGACAGGATCTTGCGGAAGGCTACCCCCGAGCTCTGCAGCGCCTGCAGCGCCATGGAGACAGGGGACCCTCGGCGGAGCTGCGAGGGCAGCGGGGCGGGGAACGGGTACCGGGACAGGTGGCTAAGGATGGGGCGATGGGTGTCCGGGGCCGGCCCGAACCGGGGAAGCGTGGTGAGGAGTTCGAGGCATATGCAATGCCCAGGGGCGGCAGGCCAACCTCAAACAAGGCCGAGAGCTGCAGCGGGACCACGCTCGGCGGCGCGGCGGTTGTACCAGCGGTGCAGCCGCGTCCGACCACGCCTCTCGCACGCACAAGCGCGTCAAAGGCGCAAGAGAAGGCGTCGGAGGGGGTGTGGGGACGCCAGGGCTTCGCAGAGACCCCTGGTGGTCGGAGTAGCGCACTGCAGGGTGACACTGCTCTGGTTTAGGGCAATCGGGTGGAGGAGAGTGTCGCTGTCTTTAATTGGTTTTGATCCTTAAAAATCCTTTCTCGTGATCTCCTCGAACCACAGTTTTTAAGAGTATAATTTTAATTTTAAAGAATATAATTATAATTCACATACCATAATATTCACTCTTTTAAAGTGTGCAATTCAGTGGTTTTTAGTATATTCACAATGTACTGTATGTAGCCATCATTGTCTAATTCCAGAATATTTATTTTTATTTTTCTTATTAAAGCGGTTGTAGGTTTACAGAAAAGTCATGCAGAAATTATGGTATTTCCCCCACAGTTTTACCCCCATACACAATTTTACCTATTATTAACATTTTGCATTAGTGTGGTATCTTTGTTAAAATTGAAGCAATATCATTATAATTATTCTATTAACTATAATTCATAGTTTACATTGGGGCTCACTTTTTGTGTTGTGCAATTCTATGGGTTTTACTTAAAGAAATTACTTTTATTCTGGTGACATACAACCTAAAGTTTCCACTTTCAACACTTACAAATATACAATTCAGTGGTGGTAACCACATTGACAGTGTTGGGCTATCATCACCACCAGCCTCACTGAAACTCTTCATTACCTCCACAAACAGTAACTGCACCAACTAAGCATTAACTACCCATTCTCCACCCCTACCTGACCCCTGGTAACATGCATTCTAATTTCTGACTGAATTTGCATATTCTAATTATTTCATCTAAGTGAGATCATACAATATTTGTCCTTCTGTGTCTGGCTTATTTCACTCAACACGATGTCTTCAAAGTTCATTCATGTTATAACATGTATTAGAATTGCATTCCTTTTTACAGCTGAATAATATTCCATTGTATGTTATACCATGTTTTGTTTATCCCTCCATTGGTTGATGGACACTTGGGCTGGGTTGCTTCTACCTTTTGGCAATTGTGAATGATGCCCACTATGAACATCCGTGTGTGAGTGTCTGAGTCCCTGCTTTCAATTCATTTGGGTATATACCTAGAAGTGGGATTGCCGGATCATATTCTATACTTAACTTTCTGAGGAACCTCCAGTTTTCCACAGTGGCTGCACCATTTTACATTCCCACCAACAATGTATGATGGTTTCTATTTCTTCACATCCTCTTCAACACTTGTTATTTTCTGTTTTTCTAAAGGTAGCCATGCTAGTGGGTGTGAAATAGTATCCTATCGTGGTTCTGATTTGCATTTCCCTAATGGATAACCATGTTGATCATCTTTTCTTGTGCTTATTGGGTATCTCTTCTCTGGAGAAATGTTTATTCAAGTGCTTTGCCATTTTAATGGGTGTTTGTATTTTTGTTGTTGAGGTGTAGGGGTTCTTTATATATTCTGGATATTAAACTCTTATCTGATAAGTGTTTTCCAAATATTTTCTCCCAAACTCTAGATTGTCTATTTTTTATTTTTTAATTTAAATTTTTTTTCTTTTTCTTTGTTGCTATTTTTAATTGTTTACTCTTTCTTATTTTTTCATTTTTTAATTCTTTTTTGTGGGTTGTCTTTCTACTTTCTTGATAAAGTCCTTTGCACAAAAGCTTTAAATTTTTATGAAGTCCCATTTATCTATTTTTTGTTGTTGTTGTCTGTGCTTCTGGTATAAAGACTAGGATTCCATTGGGGATCATTTCTTCTGGGAGTTTTATAGTTTTAGTTATTATATTTAAGTCTTTGATGCATTTTGAGTTAATTTTTGGATATAATGTGAGGTAGGGGTCCACCTTCATTCTTTTGGATATGAATATCCAGTTTTCCCAGCACCATTTGTTGAAGAGACTATTCTTTCCCCATTGAATAGACTTGGCACCTCAAACTGTATTTTAAGAATTGACTATGAAGTCATGCATGTATATCACAGAATATTTTTTAATTGAGATAAAATTCACATAGCATAAAATTAACTACTTTCAAGTGTACAATTCAGTGGCAATTAGTACATTCAGAATTTTGTGCAAGCATCACCTCTATCTAGTTCTAGAATTTCAAAAGATTTTGAAGGTCTAGAAAAACACAAATGAGAAAAATAAAAGCATGCTCAACTCCACTATCTGGAGATAACCACTATTATGATTTTGGTGTATATTTTTTCCCTTAAATCCCTTTTCAAATCAGATGATGGCTATGAAAGTGTTTCATAAATGGTAAGTGTTGCACAAATGTCCTTTGATATTTGTATTTAATTTTAAGGGTGGAGAAGAGTCTTTGCCCCTTTGCTTGGGGGATTGGTTTCATAGAGAGCACGTTAAATGCAGTTTCTAGAGGAAATGGGACTACAGGGGTGGAAGGATTCTCAGAGGCCACCTCCCTATATATAGCCAGAGAAACTTGCTTAATTCATGATGTAGATTGACTTCCAGAACAGAGACTTTTTAGCTACTCTTTCTTTCTTCTCTGATATACGCTGCCTCTCAAAAATAGTAGTAGTAATACTTAACATTTGGGCAATGGTAATTGCATTTTCACTTGCATTTCTCATTGAGTCCCCTCAATTGCTCTGTGTGGGAATTGATTCATCTCGATTTTACAGATGAATATGCTAAGACTTAGAGAGATAAAGCAATGTGCCTAGCCTATGGCAAAACTGGAGTAAAATACAGGTATGCCTCTAATCTCACTCTGTTCTTCAAGCATTTTGTGCCTGACCTATCAGGGTCAAACGTTAGTCTGGATTGGAGTGGGGAGAGAAGAGGTGGGGTAACCACTAGGAAGCTATTCCTGTAGTTCCATCATGAAATACAGATGGCCAGGCCTGGGGTAGTAGAGGGAGGAATGCATTTAATTCAATTTGAAAACCCAGTATTTGAATTCACACGCTGGGCCAGGCACTGAGGTAGGCGTGGAGGATTTTGAGATGAACAGAAGAAGGTGCCTGCCTTGCAGGAGCTCAGAGTCTTTGGAGGAGACAGACAAGTGAACTAGAAGATAATGTACGGTAATGAAGCTGGTTACACAGTGCTGGGCGGAACTTCCTCTGAAGGAGGATTAATCAATTCTGGGTGTGTGTGGGAGAAACCAGTGGAGGTTTCCCAGTGATGACATTTGAGCTCATCTTTGGCAGTTTGATATTATTTATGAATTCCAAAAAAGAGATATAGATTATATTTGTAAACTGGTCTGTTCCTCTGGGCTTGATACCCTTTGGTTGATTTAAATTCAAAGGCTTTACATTTACTTGATTAAATCAAGATTATGGCTTTGATTCTATCACATCATTATGGCTTGAGGGTTGAGTCCCCACCCCCTTGGTGGGCTATATAAATGGACACTCACTCAAGAAGATGGAAATAGATACACGGGAAGAGAAAGCTCCATAGAGGCCAGAGGAAGAGAGCTACATAGACACGGAGAGGAGAGAGTGATCCTGAGGTCCTGGGAAGAGAGATGAGCCATTCACCTGATAGTTTGCAGCTGAAGAGAACAGAGCAGCTGAGTCCTATG
>JAQZBX010111430.1:0-10284 GCA_029593785.1 Cabassous unicinctus
TGACTTAAACAGATGCTAGGAGAGTCGCAATTTCATTTTAAAATAGAATTCTCAGGAAAAGGAGAGAAAAATGAGATAAGTAAATACAACTGTTTCCAGGCCTTGGGGGTCATTCTCATAATAGCAAAATGGAAGCCAATTCTATTTTCCTTGTCTTTGATCTTTTAATACAGTTATTGTCTTTCAAGTTATATTGCTTCATCAGGTATGTAATAAAAGCTCCAAATTGCAATGGCAGCTTTATTATTTCTCAAAACACCAGTGCAATTAAAATTGCTACCAATGTAATTTAAAACACTAGTTAACATATCCTCTTAGCTTTTTCTGATGTCCCAACTTGTTCTTTATATGAGCAAACTGATTAAAAGCTGACACTAGAAAGAGAATAGGATTACAATATTAAATATTTTTTTCTGAAAGTGTGTCCCAATACAAAGCTATGTCCCTATCAATGACAACAGTTAGAAATATAACCAAAGGGGATTTTATCTTTGGGGGTCTGGATGATGAGACCCATGTAGAGTGGAACTCTGCAACAAAGTTTGAGTAAAACAAAGAAGCTTGAGATTTATATTAATGTAATAACTGTGCAAATATGCAATCCCAAACACTGTGTTAGCTGGAATTTATATAAAGTAGTTCTCCTAACTGGGTTCTGTGAAAAATTAGGCACTAATCATATAAGACATCCGCTGAATCTAGAGTGGTACAACTATGCATCACTCTTGAGAGAATTGAGAAAACATTTCTGCATCATTTTCTGCAGGGCTTACTTCTCTAACAGAACCCCAGTTGAGAGAGTTGGGTGGCAGCATGACTGCAGAAAGGAACTTTTCCCCCCCATATAATAAACTTTTTTTATAGAGAAGTTTTAGATTGCATAAAAGTCAGAAAGGAACTTTTGATTCTTATAAATAGTTCTTTTTTACACCAATGGTCAGCAAATATACACCCCTAGAGTACAGGTGATTTTTGAACTAAAATAAGGTATAACTAGGTGCTCTGTCACTTAACAAGCATCAAGTACAATCAGCTAAGCCAGGGCTGTTGCATATGGTTATGCACTGCATAAGCCTAGGTATGTCATTCATGTGAAAAGCACCCTTTGTAGGGTTGTCCAGTGCAAAACCTCTGCAACTGTACTTAGGAATCCAGGGGTAAGCCTTATTTAATCACTCTGATCTTGTAGCTCTGTACATAGTTTAGAATGATTGTTTTTTTTCCCCCAAAATTATGGTATTTGGTTGACATTTTCTTTTATAATCATGGTGCACATAGATTTCTTCAGCTTAGCTTGGCAAAATTATGATTTTAATTCTCTCTGTACCTGATCTCTTGTCTAGATTGTATAACAGAAGACCTAAACCCAAATCTGGTATTTAGGGTTATGGCATGATGAAACATATATGTGATCAATTGCTGAATATGATAAATAAATGAAAGAATAATAGCCTCAAAATGGCTGAAACCTCATCATCCTAAAACCATTCTCAAAAGACCATCAAAGCCCTTTTAATTACCAAATCTAGTAAAATTTTTGTCCTCAATATATTTCACTTTTCTGCTGCATTTAATACCTGGCATTATTTTACTCTTGAAAGTGTACCTATGCATAGCTTCAGTGACATGCCCCTTTCTAAGATTATTTTGTTGCGTCCCTAACACCTACTACTCAGTTTTCTTTAAAGGTGTTAAATATTGCTGTTTCACAAGGTTATAGCTGATATGTTTTCACTTTTCCTGTTTTTCAGCTTGGGTGACAATGTTTACCCCATAGTTCTAGTAGCCACATATCTGTTGCTGATGACTAAATCTATTAACTCCAGGCCTGAACCCTCTTCTTAGCTTTAGACCTCTATAATCAACTGTCCTAGACACCTAACACTCAACATGTCCAAAAGAGGCTCATCAGATACTTCCTCCCAATCTGCACCTATTTCTACATTCCCTAACTCAGTTAATGACACCACTATATAAAGCCAGATACTCCGGTGTCATTGTGGTTTCCTATTCTCTTAACTCCCCACAATGCATTTGTCATCAGATCCCTAAATAACAGTAGAATAATTCCATTGTTATACAATCCCACATCATCGTCATAATTTCTTGCCTGAGCTTATTACAAAAAAATATCCTAACTGACCTCTTTTTTCTAATTTCTTAATGCTAAAATCTTTACACTGAAAAAATAGGAAGGACTTTTGCTTCTGGCCAAGATGGATTTACCCTTCACTTGAAACATCCAAGAAAGTGAGAAAAAATGTATGTGTGATAATGGTTCTCAAGAAACTGTACAACTTTACATCAGATAACAAAGTACAGAGATCCCTTAGCTTATGACCTTGAGAGAGTTTACAAGCTATGGTGTAGAGAGGGGAGCATCCAGGTAGAGTCCAGCAGGCTCTGAATCCAAACACAAGGCACCCAGTGTTTGCAGAACATAGTGCTGGAGAGGGAAGAGCTGTACAGAGAGAGACTTTAGGGAAGTCCTTCTCAAGTATTCAGCAGAGTACAGATCAGTACATGCATGTAAGAAAACAACCTAACGCTGGAGGAAGAACTGTGCAAAAGCATTAGAGGGAACAGTGCTTGGCCATCACACAGGGTGGGAATAATATCCATTCCCAATAGCCCACTGGAAAATAGACCTCCTGGGGTATGAGGGAGGGTACAGAGAAGGGTCATGCCTCACGAGCAGACAGTACTGAATCCTAGGGCAGGGACTGAGCCAGGCCCACCCAACAAATATTAAAAGACCAGAAGGGATCAAACTGTCTCTAAGTAGCTCAAATGCATCTCAGAACAAAACTCAAGAATATTTATAGAATACAAAAATATCCAGCACTCAACGAGGTAAAATTCACAATTGTGTCCAATCAAAGGTTACAGGGCATGCAAAGAAACAGGAAAATATGACTCATACTGAAGTGATAAACCAACAGATTGAACCCATCCCAGGACTGACATAGAGATTAGAATCAGCAGACAAAGACACTGAAACAATTATTCTATTCATGTATTCCATACATTCAAAAATCAGAGAAAAGATGAAAAGTATTAGAGACATGGGAGATATAAAAAATACCCAGGTTGAACTTCCAGAGATGAAAACTGCAATGTTTCAGATGAAAAATGCACTGGATGGCATTAAAAGATTAGATTGGATATTATATAAAAATATGTGACATTATATAAGAAAAGATTAGTGAACTTGAAAACATAGTATTAGAAACAATCTAATAGGAAACAGACAAAACAGAATTTAAAAAAAGAAACACCTAAAAATCTGCTGCCCATAGGAAACACACTTTAAATATAAAGACACAAAAAGGTTAAAAATAAAAAGATGAAAAATGTTTTATCATATGGCCACTAATCAAAAGAGGCTGGAGTGCTCTATTAATACCAGAAAAAATAAATTTCAGAGCAAGGAAAATACCAGGAATAAAGAGAGTCATTTCAAAATAATAAAGGGAACTTACATGTTTATGATTCAAAATACATGAAAGAGCAATATACAAATGTACACTAATAGCTGGAGATTTCAATAACCATCTCTCAATAATTGAAAGAAGTAAATAGAAAGTCAGTAAGGTTATAGAAGTCTTGATCAACACTATCAACCTACTTGACCTATTTGACATTTATAGAACACTCCACAACACCAGAGAAGATGTCTTCTTTTCAAGTATATGCAGAAGATTTGCCAAGACAGACTACATTTTGGGCATAAAACAAGTCTTAATAAATGTAAAATTCAAGTAATGCAAATTATGTTCTCTGACCACAATGGAATTAAATTAGAAATCAGTAACAGGAAAATATCTCAAAAGTCCACCAGCATCTGGAAACTAAATAACACATTTCCAAATAACCCATGGGTAAAAAAAAATGAAAAGAGAAATCGAAAAGGATTTAGAAATGAAGGAACATTAAAATGCAACATATCAAAATTTGTAGAGGGAAGCGGGTGTGGCTCAATCAACAGAGCTCCTGTTTACCATATGGGAGGCCCCGGGTTCGCTTCCCGGGGCCTCCTTGTGAGGGCAGGCCAGCCCGCGCATGCAGCCCGCTGATGCAGCGGGACCTCACAGCAAGGGGGAGATAAGCAGACTCGGAGAAAACACACAGCGAATGGATACAGCAAGCACAAGCAGCAAGGGGGGGATAAATAAATAAATAAATAAATCTTTAAAAAAAAAAATTGTAGAAAATAGCTAAAGCAGTACTTATAGCTCTATAAGCCTGTATTAGGAAACAAAGGTCTCAAATCAATGACTTCAGCTTCCACTCTAAGAAACTAGGGAAAAAAGAACAACAAAAGTCAAAATAAGTAGTAGAAAGAAAATAAAAAGGATTAGAGTATAAATCAATGAAATAGGGAAAAAAAAAACCCACCAGAGAAAATGAAGATAGTCCTCTGAGAAGAGCAATAAAATTAATAACCTTTGTCCAGACTGATCAGGGGAAAAAAAAGAGAGAGAAGACATAAATGACCAATTCTAGGAGTGACAATACTACAGATTCTAGCAATATTAAAAGGATAATAAGGGAATATTATGAACAATTTTATGCAAATAAATTCAACAACTTAGGTGAAATGCACAATTTAAAAAATATACACAAATCACTAAAGCTTACTTAAGAAGGGGGAGATAACCTGAATAGCCCAATACCTGTTTAAAGAATTGAATTTGTATTTAAAACCTTCCCACAAGAAAACCTCCAAGTACAGATGGCTTCAATGGTGAATTTTACCAAATATTTAAGGCAGAAATAATATGAGTATGAATTTTGCACAAATGTCTTCCAGAAAGTTTAAATGGTGGGAAAAATTTCCAAACAATTTAATAAGGCCAGTATTACCCTGACTCCAAAGACAGAAAAACACATTACAAGAAAAGAAAACCACATACCATTATCTCTCATGAATGTAGATGGAAAAGTTCTAAACAAAATTTTAGCTAATCAAATCCGTCAACATATAAAAGGGATAATACAACATTATCAAGGGAGTTTTATTCCAGGTATGCAAGTAATTAACCATATTAGCAAACTAAAAAAGAAAAATGCAAAAAATAAAAAAAATAAATAAATAAAAGAAAAATGCAAATGACTATTATCAATGGAAGCAGAAAAAGCATATGAAAGAATCCAACATCCATTCCTGATAAAATCTTTCAGCAAACTAGGAATAAAAGAAAACTTAATCTGATAAGGGCATCTTCAGAAAACCTACAGCTAACATCATACTTAATGGTAAAACACTGGATGCTATCTCCTTTAGATAATAGACAAGGCAAAGATAGCCTCTGCTTCTATTCAACATTCTACTGTAAGTTTTAATCAGTTAAACAAGGCAAGAAAAAAAAGAGAAGTATTCATATTTGAAAGGAAAAGTAAAACTGTTGGAAATTGAAATAAGTAATACAGTATCATTTACAATAACATAAAAAATATGAAATATTTAGTCATAATGTGACAAAAGATGTAAAAGACATGTACACTGAAAGCTACAGGACGTTGCTCAGAGAAATAAGAAAGACTTAATAAAAGCATGAACCATAAAACAACAAATTGATAAATGAATTTCATCAAAATTTAAAGATTCTGTTCTTGGAAAGATATGCTAAAAGATGAAAAGACAAGCCACAGAGTGTGAGAAAATATTTGCAAATCGCGTGTTTGATAAAAAACTTGTACCCAGAATGTATAATGAACCCTCAGAAAGCCCACAATAATAAAGCAAATAATCCAATAAAGAATGGTAATGAAAATGTTTTAATACTGATTGTGGTGATAAATGCACAACTCTGTGATTATACCAAAAGCCATTGAATGTACACTTTGGATGGACTGCATAGTGTGTGAATATATCTCAATAAAATTGCTTTTAAAAAAAAGAATGGATGAAGATATGAACTGATACTTCACCAAAGAAGTGTCAGATAGCAAAGAAGCACATGAAAAAATGGAAAACATCTTTTTACTGTGAAGTTTAGGGAAATGTGAACTAAAACTACAATGAGAAATCAATCTGCACACTTATTAAATTGCTAAAATTGAAAAACTTGAACATACCAACTATTGGCAAAAATGTGGAGGAACTGTAAGTAGAAATGTAAAATGGCACAACCATTTGGAAAATATTTGACAGTTTCTTAAACAGTTAAATATACTCCTACCATACAATCCAGCCATTAAACTCCTCAGTATTTTACCCAAGAGAAAGAAAATGTTCGTACGAAGACTTGTACGTGAATGTTCATAGCGTCTTTATTTTAAAAGCCAAAAACTAGAAACAAACCAAATGTTCATCAATAGGGGAATGTGGTATACACATAAAGTGGAATACTACCCAGCAACAAAAAGAAATTAATTATTTATACATGCTACAACATGGATGACTCTCAAAACAATTATGCTGAATGAAAGAAGTCAAAGAGTACATAGAGTATGATTTCATTTACATAAAATCATAGGAAATGTAAATTAATGTGTCATGCCAGAAAGCAGATCAGGGCTGCTTAGGGGCAGGGGTAGGGGGTAGAGAGGAGGAGGATCAAGATGGAGAGATTTCAAAGAGGCACAAGAAAGCCTCTTTTAAGGGTCAAGGATATGTTCATTATCTTAATTATGATGGATATGTTCACTCTTGATTTAGTCGTGATTCCACTGGCTTATCCACATGTCGAAAACTTATCAAATTGTACACTTTAAATATACATAACTTATTGTATGCTAGTTATAATTCAATCAAGCTGTTAAAAAAAAGTTTTATCACTGTTTTCACTGTGATTAACTAAAAAGACGATCTGACCCTGTCTTTCCCTGCTTAAAGCTGCTTCTGGGCTTACCAATACCTCTAATATAAAGCATGGACTATAAGGTCCTTTGGGGCCATCTCCCAGCTAACCTCTCTGGCTTTATCTTCCTGTATGATTTTAGAAATAGTTGCTTGGAATCTCCTTTTTCTCTAACACATATATTGGCATGAGTTGGGAAAGTTTGAGGAAATATTCAAGGATTGGCACCTGGGGACCAAAAATCCACTTGGGAAAACCAAGGCTCTTGGTGAAGTTATAGTTGGCTTTATGAGCATGGGTCCCAACCTGGGAGTATTGATTACAGCTTTGACTGGTGTCTTCAGAGATAGGATACATCACAGGATACAACTTCTTCAAGATTTCAAACTAAGCAAGCACAGATTGGGAGCCTAAACAGTATGAACAGATGTAGCTTTCAAAATCTTTAGAACTCCATGTGGAATGGGCTCTTTGTCTATCTCTCAATTGGTTCAGAACTCAGGCAGAGAAGAAGAGTTATGTATTGACTTTTCAAAGTCAGACAGAGGGACCCTGGTTCTATCCAGATACCAATGTGACCCCTAACTACTGCAGACCCTGCTGCTTGATTAGATATCCCTAGCTGTCCCTTCCTCTTATTCCTCCAATGCACAAGTCATCATCTACAAGTGCATTTAGAGAATCAGAACTTCCCAGCCTAACATTAATTATGTGGGAAAATGCCCTCTGAGTTTCACACAAATTTCTTACAGATGAACTTTTGGAATATGACTTAGGAGAAAGTTGGGGACTGTCTAAAGCAGTGGTTCTCAAAGTATAGTCTGTAGATCCTGGAGGCCACAGAGACAATTTTGGGATAGGGGAGGTGGGGGGTAGACCTTGAGATCAAAACTATTTTCATAAAACTATTTTAAGAACAATATTAAGATTTTTTGTGTGCCTTTTTAATTGTATTATGATTTGCACTGATGGTGCAAAAGCAAATGGTAGCGCCTTTGTTCAAATTAAGTCAGTGATACCAAACTGTCCTAATAGTCATTATATGTGTAGTGTATATTTTAAAATACACAACCATGAACTCATAGCGTATTTTAAAATCCAAATTTCACTTAAGAATACCATTGATGACTCAGTTAAAATTATTACTTAAATTAAGTCTTGACCCTTGAGAAGTACATTATTAAAATAACTCTATGACAAAATGAACATTATACATTGCTGCTGCCTGACGTACCACGGCTGTGTCGAGGAAAAGCATTTGTGCAGTTGTTTGAGTTGTGTCCTAAATTAGTGGTTTTTGTTTTCTTTTCCATGGAATGCTATTTTTACCTGAGAGAATGACTGGCTGACATACGACAGTTATTCAGACTTGTGAACTCAGCAGACGTTTTCCTGACAAGAATAAAATGAGCCTGCCACTTTAAGGAAAACAGTAAGGTTGCCAAGGTTAAAACTTCAAGCTTGTAAGTGAGAGTTAGAATTCAGAAAATTTCTTGAAAGCTTCTCAATATTTAGAGATTTTATCAAATGTGATTTTTTGGTATTAAATAATGATACATGGCATCTTTGGAATGATCTATATAACTTATCGAGCTAATATATTTCAAAGAAAAATTGCATGATGCTACAAAATCCACTCCAAGCCCAAGACAGTCAAATGAACTTTAATGTAACAGATTTTGAAAAGTTTATTGATATGATTTCTGATTCTACGTTGCAACTAAATTTCAGGAATCTACCACTTGCTGAGATTCAATGGAGTATCAAAGAATATCCACAATTACTCAAAAAGGCTATTAAGATATTTCTCCCATCTTTCAACTACATATTTGTTGAGGACAGAGTTTCATTGTATTCTTCAACCAAAACAACATATCACAGAAAACTGAACAGAGAAGCAGACATGAGAATCCAATGGTCTTCTATTAAGGCAGACATCAAAAAGATTTTCAAAAATGCTAAACAATGGCATTCTTTTCAATACTTTTTTGTTTAAGAAAACAGTTTTCTCATAAAAATGTTATTTATCATAACATGCAGTGGGTTTATTATTGTTATTTTTAAATGAATAAATCAATAAATATTTTTAAATTCTCATTTTTGATTTCTAATGAGTTAATTATTGATAGATAAAAATATTCATTAATTTTTCATAGTATTAATGGGTCCTGCCTGAGATCAAAACCTTTGTGAAACCTTTGCTCTAGAGCGTCAGATGTTAGCAGCTCATTGTTGTCTTGTATTTTTTTCAGAGTGGATTCATGCTCCATAAATCCACTTCCAAAAAATATTCATTGTTATGGAGATTCTTTTTAATCTTTAATTTATATAAAGACAAAATAATTCTTCTAAGAAGGAAGGAAAAGGAGAGACAGAGACAGAAACCACAATATTTAGCACCTGAAAGGGTGTGGTTAAGGGAGATACATGGATGAGCACACCTACAGGAGAAACCCAGGATACAAGCTTTACTTCCAAAGTCTTTTATTATTAAAGGTTTCTATAGCCCAACAGCTATTCAAAAGGATGAAAGAATCAGGAACTTACCTATGCAATCCCCATTTGCATCCTGCTTATAACCCATGTTGCATTCACATCGGTAGCTAGAAACAGTAGGTATGCAGCGTCCATTTAAACAAAGATTAGCATGGTGCTTACAGACATCTATTGTCTGGTTCAGGATTGCTATGAAAAATTAAAGCACAAGTAATATTTAATCACTATAACATGTATTCACTTTCTTAGCGTTAATTTTTAACAGGATATTTAATAATAAATTAATTAGGTATATATCAAAAGCCCACGTTATTATTATTATTATTTTTTGTAGGAGGTACCGGGGATTGAACAGAGGACCTCAAACATGGGAAGCAGGTGCTCAAAAACTGAGCTACATCCATTCCTCACATTACTTTTTATTTTAATAAAATTTTAATGTGGAGGAACTAAAAAATGTTCTTGGGACACATGGTTTAACTTGCGTTTGTGAAGTTACACATCTGGAAACTTTGCCCATAATGATGTCTTTTTTAAAATTCAGGAATGTTCTATTCAATTAAGTGCTTTCCATTTCCCTTTTTGTAATTCTGCTGAATATTCAGATATAGTAAACAGGTAATATACCAAAAAGAAAACATATAACACTGTGGGATATCATTAAATATTATTAGCAAGGGTAGTTCTTTTAAAAAATGAACTTAAATGTCAAGTATACTAACGCCAATTCTGGACCAAAGCCCACAGTTCTCAATTTCTTAAGTTAACAAAAAAAAGGGTGAAGAAAAGAAAGATATTTGCATTATAATATTTGGATAGGCACAAAGCAAGACTTATTTAGTTTATTTCAGTTGAGAAATTGTTCTGGAAAATAATTCAAGGAGTGCATGCACAGGGCAGCTGCATAGGGTCAAATGAAATACACTGGAATAAAAAATGTGCTTTGTGGTGGCATCATCTGGAATGGAGTATTAACGAGCTC
>JAQZBX010111431.1:0-10286 GCA_029593785.1 Cabassous unicinctus
ACATTAAAAAAAAAAAAAAAAAATTAACTATGCTGTTTCTAAGGCATACTCAAAAAGACATACCCAAAAAAACATTAAAAGGTTGAAAATTAGAGGATGGTGAAGAGAGGTAAATACTAGTCATAAGTAAGCAGGAATATTATGTTATAATAAAACATTTATACCAAAAGTATTAATAGAGATAAAGGGAAATTCTAGATAATGATAAAAGATTCAATTCACCAAAAAGATGAATCAATTTTAAACTTACATATACCTAATAATAACATTAAATAAAGGAGAATTTGACAGAAGAGATTTATGGTACTGCACAAGATGGAGTAGACACATTTCTCCCTAGTCCTCCCAGTAAATCCAACTAAAAACTATGGGAATAATACTTAAACTTATGGACCAGTGAAACAATCAGCAATACAGAAAATGAGAGGAGTATAAACATGGCCACATGTTTACTTCTAAATTTGAAAAAGGGGAACACTTAGAATTAGGATTACAGAGTAGTAGTGTGGGTTTTCTATTCTTTTTCCTTGATAGAAACCTTTTCTTAAACAATGCTCAGTCTTACAAACTTCAAACCAATAATAAAAACAGATGAATTCTTGAATTCTAGAAAAAAGAAGATGGTGAATTTTTAAACAGTGTAATTAAAATGTTACAACTGAATTACTAAGTACCTTACTCAAAAATATACATCACCTGTCTAACAAATTTTGAGATAATCCATCATTTACGTTTGCAGATACCAAATGCATTTTTCTAAACGTCACAAAAAGGCCAAGCAGAGTTTCTCTAAGGACACTCCAGCTGTAGAATGTTAACCCTGGAGATAGATTAACCTGTTTGTGGAAAAGGAAAGCAGCAATATGCCACCTTAAGATGTTGAAGAGAAAGGTCAAAGTAAAGTCTGATGAATGCTAAGAATGTAATATAGAACAAAAGAAGTACATTCACTGTATAAGGACATTGTAACAAGAAAAGTCATGTACATTAGCAGTTTAAAATATTCTTCTTTGAAAATGAACTATTATTCTTTATGTCCTTCAACAAAATAATACCTAAGTTCTCATAAAATAACACCATAGTTTTTTCTTTTTTTTTTAAGTTTTAAGCTAGCTGGCTACATAACACATTATAAAATTTGAGATGAAATATAAAAGGATACACAGCCATAGGAAAATAATTGGGAAAGCAAAATCAGCATCTGAGCTTTAAAAATAGTGTTTAAAGAGTTTTACAGAATAACAACTTATTCACACTGTTGAAAATCAAAAATTTATTCCTACAGCAGGGATGATATAAAGCTAGCACTTCCAAGAACATTCAGATATCAGAAGAAAGTTGCAAAGTACAGTACTGATTTAAAAATAAGATATTGGTCTTATGTATATTAACCCAGCACCATTACTTTCTCTGTTCAAACAACCAAACTAAACAAATCAAATGCATGCTGATTTATTTTTTGCTCATTTTGACAGGAGATCCTTTGATGTTGAGTTTGTCCACAAAAACATTTGATCTTCTTCCATTTTCAATGGCTAGACTTTGGTGAGGTTTCTCCCTGAAGAATATACACATGAACATTAAATACCATCTTTAAAATGGACAATGGTTTGCAAGTCAATACAAACATGTTTAAAATCACTGTAACTTAGGTACAATTTTCTTAAAAATTCCTTAATAGCTTTGAAAAACAAAAGGCAGACTGTTTCATGAATATTTAAAAGAATAACAGCTGTTCACCATTTATGGTTTAAGCCATGCCTTCTAATATGGTAGGCACTAGCCACATTATTTAAATTAATTAAAATAAAAACTTTAGTTCCTCAGTTGTATCAGCCACGTTTCAATGAGTGAGATACAACAGCCACATGTGGCCAGTGGCTGCCACATTAGACAGTGCAGATATAGAACATTTTCATCACTGCAGAAAATTACTTCAGAAAGTTCTATTGGACAGTGCTGGTTTAGAGAAAATGCCACTCTTAGGGCCACAGATTTACAAATCATCCATAAAGAGCTTGCTTTCTCTAACTGGGACCCAGATTTCATAATTGAATGCAGCACTGTTAGCTTTTAGGCAATAAACTTTTCAAAGTAAGACAAATATCTAAAATTAATATGGGACTAAGTTTTCAAGCCATTCTATAGGAGATATTAGGAAAAGGGCTCTACATTTCTGAAATATTTTAAAAGGAAAGATGCTAGCACTTGAAATTCTGCAATAAGGCTTCTGATTTACTTGATACCCATTTTGTCCACCGCTGGTTCTGTGAAGCCTTCCACCTTCTGCAGCAATTCTCCACTCTCTTATGGCCTAGAACAGATTTCTGTTTTAAGGCCTGATAAGGCCTCTCTCTCTCTCTCTCTTGTGTAATTTCAATAGGAATTAGGTATTGTTTTCAATTCCGCCCCCACAGAACCTAATCTCCAGATATGCACTAAATGCATAAAAAAATCTCTAACTTAATCTGTGGTGTTTCAGCACACTTGTTTTTCACAGTTATTCCAAAAGGTAATTCCAAAGGAGGCTAAAGTTTTCACAAAAGTTTTACAAAATAAAACACAGTATGTGATCTTTCACATATTGGTATATATTATACAAGTGTCTCAAAATTCATTTACAATTAAATGTGAATTTCTACTTGTTAGGGAAGTTAAGTCTTCCAAATACTCCCCTTATCCCTTATCATTCCCCTATATTCAAATATCTACCTGGTGTGAAATGTATGGTTCCATCTATATCCAAATTAAAATCTGTTACACAAAAATAATTATTGTATATCACATTTCCTTAGAGGATTTTAGCCTGATTATCCATGGAAGCACAGTTTGCAAGTGAGTTATTAATCATATACTGCTAAAATATTATTGATTTTTAGAAACGACTTTATATTTGTGTAGAATACTCAGATTTAATTTAAAATTATTATATCTTTCACAAAACATATTGTGCAAACACACACCTTGGATGTTCATAAAAGCTTCCTGTTAAGAGGGCAAGTTACATAACTTTTCTACTAATTAAAAAAAATTATTTTAGAATTAATTTTTACCTTCTTTTAATTTCACGGAATCCTGAATTTTCATGACCAACACTTCGCATTCTAGGGTTTTCTAGATTGTGCCGTCGTCCCCCTGGTCGGTACTTCAAAACCTCATGTTGCCACTCATCATCAAAAGCATGAGCATCACCTACATTAAATATCAAAATAAAGGAAATAAGTAACTCTCAGTAAGTGCCTTGCTCCCCATTCACTTCAACCTCGAATGGTACTCTTAACAGTCTAACTTCAAGAGAGAGGCAGGAAATTTCTATAAATACAAAGATTTTTTAACTTAGAGTACCATTTCCTTTCCTGTCTGTTCCTCTCCTACTCCTATGATGATTTGGTAATTTATGGTTTTTTCCACATACCTGATTGGATATCCTATTATTCTACACAATGGACCCCGTGACCCAATGACACTGACTTATAATCTTTCTTCCTGGGTCATCTCACAGTGACCATGCTGTTCCTGTGTACTTGGACTTTGGCACTCCCTCTGTGACTAATACTTGCTGTTTACTATCTTCCTATCTAACTTTGCCCCATAATTTCTGTTGTCTGTTTACTAGAAGAGATTTCTCAAATAGATGGTTAACTTTTGTTATCATGTGGGTAATGTGACTTCCATAACAGGAAACAATAGACAGATGATAGTAATTGTTCTTTCGGGCTACCTTTATAATAATATGTACCTTGACTAAATTTATTTTCAAAATGTTAATGATTGTGAAGTACTCTATATATTTAAATATGATGAAATTATAAAGGTTAAAATTTTAAGAAGTTTAGGATGTTGTGGCTTCTATCTTATTGCACAAGAGTAATTTTATCAAACTCCAAACTTAAGAGAATTTTTAACAATAATTTTCAACCCTTTACTATGATAAAACATTGTTATTTAAAATACTTTCTGAACACAGGAGATAAATACAATTTAAAGACTATAATGAGAAAAATTACAACACTGGAAAGGTTTAAATGCATTGAAGAATGAATATAAAATCTAGAAAATGGCAAGATTTACTTGATACATATGTAATGCATTATCTAACATATACCAGAAATTAAAGTCTCATCTATAAAGTGTGCAACAATACAGAATAAAGTATGGCCTATTCATAAGCCATTAAGAATCATGTTTTTGAAAAATAATGTGACTTTACCATTATAATGGTGACTTAAAATAAGCACAATATAAAACTATGTAAGATTTTTTTTTTAAGTATGTGTGTTTATATATATATACATAGAAAAAAACTATCAGGAAGAAATATACTAAAACATTAATAGTTATTTTAAGTTGGGATGATGGATGGATTTTATTTTCTTCTTTATACATTTTTATATTTTACAAATGTACTTTCTGATAAACAGAAAAAAATATTTAAAAACTCATTTTCCTTGTCAACAGTTTTACTAAATAACAATGGAAGGATTCCATTTTCCAAGTATAAAATAAAGAAAATGCTAAAATTCACTATGAAAAAAAGATTGCAAACAAAACATATCTATTTTGAAATGATAAAACCAAAATTTTATTACCTTGACAAGGTATTTCCTACATCTATTATTCATAAATGAACTCACAACTACATCTTTTGAAATGTTTCTACAAAAAATATTAATAAAATTTACAAGTATAGCTCCTATTTTAATTTTAAGAAAAAGAATACTATTTTTGTGATAACCTTACTTTCATTCATATTGATGAACTCTTGATTGACCTCTTCATCTCCAGTTCTGCTGTTCTTTGACTTTTTAATAACATGAGCCCGGTCATGGATATGATGACCAACAGCCATTTTTTCTAGTCCACGGTCAGAATCTCTCAATGCTCTCCTAGTTTCCTTTATCTGTAAAAATATAAATAATAAAAATTTAGCTGTAATTTAAATATGTATAGTATGGATGTAATTTCAAACTCATGAGGGCCTGTTTACTTATAGAAGTGAGGCCCAAGATCTACTGTTCTAAAAATAATGGATACTTAGTTTCACAACTGACTTGCAGTAAAACTGCAGTAATGTGTATCTGCATTGATTAAAATTAAAATCTCTTGGACAAATAGAACCAATATAATTTAATCCTTTTCCACATCGCAATCAAATATTAAAACAAAGAATAACTTATTTATTTAAAACATAGTGCCTGCATTGCTATCCTTGACAATGTAACAGATGGAAGTTCATGCTGGCACTCCTATAAGTAAGGGCAATTTATTACTGAGCAGTTATGCTGATAGGCTTGAACCTTATCGCTCTCCCTATCAACTCTATGGTAGTGTTATTAGATTATTAACATGATTTAGTGTGGGAACATCTACATTCACATTCTGTTTACATTTAAGACTTTATGTCACTTATAGCAAGTTAAAATTTAAATGTCTGAGATGAATTAGCTGAACTAAGGCAAGGGCATCATGAAAAAGTATATGTTATATATAAGACTAAATAATGAATTGTTTCACACCCATTATTATTGGCAAATATAAATCTTGGAACTATAACTGACAAGCATGTGGAGAAATGTTTCAATCACTGTAAATATTAATTTGGCAACTTTTAGGTAAAGATGAAAGTATATATGTCTTACAATGCAGCAATACCATTCCTAGATCCTAGAGAAATTCTCACGTTTGCACAAGAAGATATGTATAAACATGGAGAAGACATGTATAAGTGAAATACTGGAAATCCATAAATATCAACAGGAAAATGGATTAAAAACTGTGGTATATTCACATATTGGAATACCATACAGAAGTTAAAATAAAGAACCAAGGCTTTATGTATCAACTTGAATAAATCTCAGAAGCATAATACTGAGCCAAGGCAAGTTGTAGAGACACATAAAACATGATACCACATATATAGTTTAAAAACCTGCAAAATAATTTACTGTTATTGTTTATGTTGCATACATATGTAATCAAATAAAAAGAAATATGGAATTGAACTCCAAATTTAGAAAAGTGGTTACCTCTGGGAAGAGAAGTGTGACGGTTTGACACTATATGGACCCCAGAATCATGTTCTTAAAGCTAATCCATTCCTGTGGGTATAAACCTATTGTAAGTAGGGCCTTTTGATTAGGTTACTTCAGTAAAGCTTGGCCCAGGGTGGGTCTTAATCCTCATACTGGAGTTCTTTATAAGAGAATGAAATTCAGATGGGGGGGTGTGAGGGAGGGAGAGGGGAGAGAGGGAGATAGGGAGAGAGGGAGGGAGGGAGAGAGAGAGAGAGAGAGCGCGCGCGAGCGAGAGAGAGTGAGCAACAGAAGCCAGAAGCTGAAAGCAACGAAACCCAGAAGAGCCCAACAGACAATGCCATGTGCCTTGCCATGTGACAGAGGAGTCCAGGATTGCAGGCAGCTGGTCTTTGAGAAGAAAGCATTACTTTGATGATGCACTGATTATTTGGACATTTTCACAGCCTCAGAACTGTAAGCTTGTAAATTAATAAATTCCTATTGTTAAAAGGCAGCCCATTTCTGGTATATTGCATTTTGGCAGCCTAGCAGACTTAAACAGGAGGGATAGGGAAAAGGTATGGGGACAAGTACAATGAAAGCTTTAACAGCATCTGCAATGTTTTTTCTTACAACAGAGAAAACTTGAAGCAAACTACAAAATGTCAATCTGACTAAATTGGGTGGCAGGAATATTTATGCTTGAAATATTTCATTATTTTTAAAAAATCGTTTACTTAAACTAAAAGTAGATATTTATTTCATGAAACAGGCTTTTCTTAGTGTCTATTTTGTCAGCATATAAAAGTAAAAAATGCCAAAAGATACATTCATGAAAAAAGACACACTCATGGAGAAGGGACCAAAAAAAAAAATGCCATAAACTAAGTAAATGCAAGTGAGCTTTAATGCTTTTCACAGTGACATGTGGCGTTCCCCCCAGAGTATCAGATCAAATTTTAATGATTAACTCATAATGATTAAGTCATTCTTAAACTTTATAAAGCTCTAAGAATGCTTAAAAAAAATACTTACTCCTCCAGGAGCCGTACGAGTTTGACTTGAGGCCTGGAAAACCTTTGGTGGCTCATCTCCTACTTTGGAATAGGTCATAACTGAGGAAGAACAAAACGAATGTCCATTTTGATCCACTGAAAGCTGACCCTAGAGATAAACATATTCTTTGTAAATTTAGAGAGTCTAGTCAAATATGAAGAATTAGTGCCAGAAGAATTAAATAAGTAACAAAATTAGCTAGAAGTTCTAATAAGGATACTATACTATCAGAATGGCATATTAAAATGGCACCCCAGGAAGGTTCTAACCCCCTTCCCATTTTAGTTACCGATCCCCATTTTCCTTATGAAGAACAGCAACAAATGATTCACTCAGATACCTTCAAGTCTTTGGGCCTTTGGGCCTTTATTTAAATTCAAATACAAATGGTGTGCTCTGACATAGGTGATACTTTTGTAATAAGTCAGTGGTTGACCTCTGTGAGCAATTTTTTCAATTTTGAGCCAATTAGCCATACACCAAGAAGCTTCATATCTCATGTAATTATTAATAATGCCCTAGATTTGGGCATTCTGAAATTGTCCATAGAATCCAAACTGGATGACTAAATGATATGAGTGCCTTTTAGATAGAATCAAGTTATTGTTGTTTTTTGATGTTAATATTATGAGTAGAAAGGAAGAAGTATTAGTAGAAATAGTTTATAAGTATCTGTATTATATGGATCTACCCCAGTGCTTAAATATCATTCCTAAAATTTCTTAAAATTTCCTAGATGCTTCAAAACTTTTCTTTTAGGTAGGCAGATTTTAAATAATACAAATACTAAATTTCTACAAAATGTTCATTTAAAAACATTGACTTTTCAGAAAAATTTAAAACATTGACTTTTTGAGAAAAATTGTTTTTGAGGTTAAATTTTTAAAAATGTTGAAAATCAGCCAATGTTATTTTTCAAACTGTAGGTTATGAAATCAATTTGGTGGGTTGTAGACACATGTTTGGAAAAAAAACATGAAATAAAAACAGAAAATAGCACACACTATTAAACAGTATGATTATTTTTTCATGAATTTGTTTCAGGTATATTTATAAAGTGGTCAGGATGTGAAATATAGATTTTTCTTCTTTTTTTTAAGGAGATACCAGGGATTGAGCCCAGGACCTTGTATATAAGAAGCAGGTACTCAACCACTTGAGCCACATCCATTCCAATACACATTTTTTAATCGCTGTGAACCATGGCTATAAAAAGTTTGAAAAGCCACTATAATATAGGGTAGACTAATAACTGAAAACAATATTCTCATCAGTTTGTTTTTAGTACTTACAAAGTTTCTTTGTAATTCCTGCATACTGTTTCGCATATTTAACATCATTCGGTCCATTGCCTGAAAAGGGCTGACATCTGTACGCTACAGGATATTAGGAAGTATGTTATTAACTATAAGTACAACGCAAAAGAAACAGATCAATCTTCCCAAAACAGCTGAAAAAAAATTTTTTTTTGGCCAGATTCATGCAGTGTGCTCTCATGAAGTAACCAACTAGGTAAACAATCTAAGGACTGTACAATGAAAGTGATTTAAAGAAAAAACTGAAACACACACAAAAGCCCAAACAGCCAACATAAACATGATTAGAGGGTTGCAACACTATAACTAGATGAATGAAAAATTAATGTATATATGCATATACACATTTATACACACCCATACATATACATATGAAAATGCATACATCTACATATAAATATACATACATGCGTAGATCATGCATCAGCATTCTCAGAACAAATCTGGTTGGTATTTAAATACTAAGTGGTGTTTTCTAGGCTGAGACAGGTCTAGCATAGAACAGTCTTCAAATTTTTCATTCTTCCTTCCCTCCCTTCTCAATACCCTATCACCACACAAATAAATAAAACTTGCGTATAAGATACCATTGCCACCTACAACAGTACCACATTGGTTGATAAAAACTTTCCCTTCAATAGCCAGCCCTCCTCTCATCATAGCAGGGCCAGGTGTTAGAGGCCAATCTACTCTACCGGACTTCAATTTGCTGCCTACCACCAATGGCTCAGTAGGGCACACCCTTGAAACATGAGGTATGCTCCTTTAGAAGAATAGTTAAGGAATACTCTAGAACAGAGGTTCTGAGTCAGGAATGATTTTGACCACCAGGGGACATCTGGCAATAACTATACACATTTTGGGTTGTCACAATTGAGGGAGTATACTACTAGCATCTAGTGGATAGAAGCCAGAGGTGCTGCTCAATATGCTACAATGCACAGGAGAGCCCCCCACAACAATTATCCAGTTCAAAATGTCAGTACTGCTGAGGCTGAGAAACCCTAATCTGCTATTGATTTTAGGTTTTATCGTTGGAACATTCACCAGAAAGTCAAAGAAAAGCACACAATCTAGTGTCTCACCCAATTTGTCTATTACAAAACAGAAGATAGTTTGGGTTAAAGGAACTCCTCCACTCAAGCAAGAGGTCTTCTCAATCTTGTAAGACACTGGTTCAATGCTGGTATTTCAGCTCCTCTGGAGTTTTCTTTTGCCAAGCTGGGCCTCAAAGAGTTAGCAAAGGCCTGTTTATCTCTCTGCCTTCTATTAGGTTTTCAATGCTAGTAATGCTAGAAACAATGGGAAATGGATGGGAAAACCAAATCCCTTTCTAGAACCCGCACTTAATATAGCAGGGAACAAAAAAGACACATTTAGGGGATACTGATACATCTTTACAATTCACTGATACATCTGATAAAAAGGACTGAAGTAGAATTAATCTGCATTTCAGCAAGTCAACACAATTCAGGAAATATTCTGAATATTTTGTTTCAACACTAGGTTGAGGATCAGGGCCTGTGTAAGAGACACAACTCATGAGAGATGGAAGGGCTACCCCAAGCAAGAAGAGAAGGAAAACACCAGAAGTTGGAGAATATTCTGTCCTTTTCTCTACTTTTTGTCAAACAGGCTGTATTAGTCAGCCAAAGGGGTGCTAATGTGAAATACCAAAAATGGGTCGTTCTTTATAAAGGGTATTTATTTGGGGTAGAAGTCCACAGTTACTAGGCCATACAGCTTAAGTTTCTTCCCTTACCAAAGTCCATTGCCACGTGTTGGAGCATGACAGCTGCCGACGTTTGCCAGGGTTCAGGCTTCTTGGGTTCCTCTCTTTCCGGGGCTGCGTTTCTCTCCGGGCTCAGCGCCTCTGTTTCCTCCACAAGGTCAGCTGTAG
>JAQZBX010111432.1:0-10279 GCA_029593785.1 Cabassous unicinctus
ACATTATTTTATTTTTCCTTTCAAGAATCTGAGATTAGAATAGTTATTACCATTTTAAAGATGGAGAGAGTAATTGACTTGTCTGAAATCATAAAGCTAAGGAATGGCAGAGCTGTGATTCCAGCCCATCTACCTGACTCCAAAGTGTGCACTCTAATAATATCCCTTTCTTTTACTGAGAACCTACCATACATGCCAGACCTTGTTATTGGACACAAGCATGTTTCCCATTACTCCTACAACCCAGAAAATTCACTTATAGTTTGCTCAAATTCTTGTTATCATTAAATGTTTTAAAGGTGTAAAAGATGTATGGTAGAAGAACCAGAAGAATAAATACTAACAAAATTCCTTGGTGCCATGAGGCCATTACTGATTATGTTCCCAATTTGACAATATATAAGAGAAGAAATTAGCTTAAATCCCAAGATATCTTACATAATAAAAAATGTAGGTTGCTTCTGTTTTGACTACTACTAATGATTCTCAACATCAGTGAAATACGCCAGCTTGTACATAAACTCCCTCTTCTGGCTAAAGTCTTAGCAGATTCTATAGTCATTAAATGCTCTACCAAAATGCAGACGAGAGAAGGCTTCCTTCTCCCACAGCCACAGCAATTTAAAAGTGCCAAAGATTCATGTTTGGGGCGGAGAATGGTACTCTAGGAACATATTGTTTTGTAATCTGGGAGAAAGGAAATCATGAAGAAAGAAATGAATCATGGGCTGTGATTTTTAAAGATAAACTCTATAGAGTGACCCTTCTTAGGAACCCAAATCTACATTTAAGTTGACTGTATTTCCAAAACAGAGGAAACAATCTACCAGGGCCCATTTACAATGCTTGCAGCAACTGGCCAGCTCAGATTTCATAGAAAAGCCCTGATTTCAAAGTTACGTGTCCTAAACTTTGAAATGTGTCTACCACAGTGGTAGCATGAATTAATGGTTAAAAGCACAGATTTCAGAGCTTAACTGCTTAGATTCTAATCCCAGCTCTGCCCTAATTAATTGTATCATCCAGGGCAAGTTACTTCTTGGTATAGGCCTCAGTTTCCTCATCTGTAAATCTATTTCACTGGATGATTGTGAGGATTAAATGAATTAAATTTGTGAAGTGCTTGCATCAGGGTCTTGTAGAGAGTAAGTGCTACAAAAATGTTGGCTATCTTTACTAAACTCAACACACCCCGAACTAGGCAGGAATTTCAGAAAAGTCCAAAGCCAAGAGCAATGATGCTGCTGTTGCCATGATTAAGCTCTTCCAGCAGAAGCTGCTAATTGTCTGACTGTTCCCCAACATTCCTGGAACCTGTCTGTGCATGCATCTTGCAGCAGAGAGGTGGGGAGGAGAAAAGAAAAACAGCATCTCAAACTCATACCAGGAGGTCCCTTAAAGATCAAATTTCAATGCCTGGAACAGTAAAGATAATTTTTCAAAGATGCTCACACTCATCAAAGCCTAATTCATTGCTTTAAAGTGCCCTACCTTGTTTTATCTGACTTAAAATTATACAGTACCTCAAATGACTAAAATTTAAGATCTCCATATCTGGCCTTTAATTTTTTTAATAAGTGTCATTATTTTTCTATGTTGCTATTTTCAGTAAAGCTAGGACTCTGAATAAAGACCCTAAAGATAGATGTCTAATATTTCCCATCTCTATTATATCTTTAAACAAAACAAGGGAAATTATTCAAGAAAATCTTCTCTAATAATTATAACTCACTACTTCCTCTAACAGGTCTCTAAAATCTCTTCCTCAGAATTATGGCAGAGGCTTGTTTTTTATGTAGATAATGTGTCTATATAGTTTTTGGACCAGGTTATACTTAATTCCATCACCTATGGCATCATTCTGCTATCTACCCAGTTTCTCAACCTTCTTCATCCCTTATTCAAACTATCATGTCACCAAGCTCTGTTATTTCTTTGCCCAGTAATTCCTCTCCAAATTGACCCTTCTACCTGAATCCAGAACCTCACTTTCTATTTCTCCTATACAAAGGGCAATAGTTTAACCAGGTTTCATTGCTTTCAACATTTTATTCCTTCAACCCAGTCCACACAAAGTCATTATACTCATCTTCCAAGCTTCCACTTGTACCAAATTACAACACTACTCAAGACATACGATGGTTCTTCCTTTAATAAAGGAATTGGGCTCTTCCTCCTGCTGGTACTTAAACCCTGAGTAATTTTTCCTATTCCAGCTATCTCCTTCCTTCACCACTCATCAGACCAAGCTCAGCACAGTGGTACACTCAACATGTTTCCGTACTTTTTCTTTTACTTCAATACTTATGCCATTTCCTTCTGAACACACCATTTCCAAGCCTCTGCCTTATCCAAATTCTACCATTCCTTCAAGATCTCTTTCACAGGGCCTTTCCAAAGGACTCCTGCCCCTGTTACTTCCTCCCTATCCTGATCCACCTGTACTAGACATTTTTGGCTCTTATTTACACTGTTGAATGGGTCCTCACTTGTTTTATCTTCTTGTTGGAAATTTAGGTTACTGAAGGCACTCACTTTTTAGGAATGCCACACAACACTCAGCAAAGAAGAATGAGACCCACAGTAAGAAATATTATTTTTATTTCATAAAAATACTTAGCTTTACTATATGCAACAGAACTATATAAAAAATATGGCCAGCTCATTTTTTGGACAATGGTATATTCAATGCTCCTAGGGAATTACAGTTAATTTTGTTAGGCATGTTAATGCTATTCATTATGGAGAAAAAGTCCTTATTGTATGCAGATGCATATTAGAAAAGAAATGCCCTGATGTCTGTAACTTACTATGAAACAGTTTACACACACACACACACACACACAATGATGCAAATATGTAAAAAGTGTTCACTGTTGAATCTGGATAGAGTAGATGCGTGTTTGTGGTACTGTTCCTCCTTTTCCATCTAAAAATATAAAATGATAGCTGTTACTAAATTTATTTCATGACCAACATTTGAAAAATAGTGTTTAGATAAGTCACTTGTTTCTCTGTTTGCTAATTATACTTAAGGAGGCTCTAGCATTCTGAAAAATGTTCTGAGATTACTTCCTGGACACTAATCTCTCCTTCAAAATCCTTTCTATGCATCATTACAACCTTAGTAGGAAGGTATAAGATTAAGGACTGTTTTATCACTTGCAGAGATTAGAGAATCAGAATTTACCTTAAGACTTTCCATCCTAAGAATAACCTTTGAGGTTTTCACCAGACTTTAAAAGGACTACATCTGATAATGGCAAAAGTTTAAGATGATGCATTCAAACTGAAAATTCTAAAATAAACATGTACATTGTTTAAAACTTTCTCCTTCCTTCTCCTTCAAGGATTGGTTCTAACAAAAAAATAAATTCCACGAACAGAGTCAATAACATCTCATTTAATTGTCATGATGAGGAAACTGTTCTAGATGAGCAAATGAAATTTCCAGATAATTGAAATTTTTACCATTTAATGGGCAAAATTTTAATTCTTGTTGATTATGGATTTCAAATCTTCTGAACTCCAAGATTAATTTCCTGTTGACTGAGGGTCCTTCTTATGATCAAGTTTGGATTGTGATACCACATAGTGTCCTCGGGAAGAAAGCTGGACCCAATCAACAGGGGATTAAGTTCTAGTTGACTCTCCAGACCTTAGGTCTTTCATTTGAGAAAATAAAGTGGCTGAATTCTGTGGTCTCTAAGGGCCTTGCATCTCTTACACTTGACAATTCTTTTACTGCTAGGCGTGTAAAGCTGGCAACCCCCATTCAAAATGCCAATAATTTTGTTAATAAACTAAAATATCAGCACATGCCAACTAACACAAATTAAAAATTTACCCTTATTTGTAATGAAATCTTATTTGCCAAAAAGAAAACTAAGCAAAAAGCAGTTAAAAACCACATGTAACAAGTGAAAAAGGGATGAACAGTTTGGGCTAACATACAGCACAGGTGGATCTCAGGTATGTAAGACTCAATGAAAGAAGCCCACAAAAAACACAAGCTGTAGGGTTTCATTTATCTGGAGGTCATAATAGTGGTCATCTTTGTGGGGAAGCAGGGGTGGGGACGATGAGTTCCCAGAAGGTGGCACGAGGGAGGGCCCAGGTGCAGACAATGTGTATCCAGGTGGTAGTGACACAGTGTACACACAGGTAAAACATCATCCACCTGCATATTTAAGGAGAATATGAAGCAAGGATTTCTCTTTTCAATCCATAAATGAAAGAAGAATCGCACCCTTAGGGGAAGTCATCCTTAACACCTGCCTTTCTGTTGATCCTAGGTGAAAACTTTGCCCCTTATAATCTGTTGACCCCCCTGATGAAAAGCACCAGGGTTCTGATAACAATTGGAATTTGTTTAGTATTTTAGGTCCTTAGAATAGAGATGAACAGAGATAGAATAAATTACTGATCATGTACTGAGGAAGCAAAATGCCTGTGTTCCCTCATGTAATGGTGAGAATTCAGCTGTCCTTAGCTTCAAATGATGTTTGAAAAAAACAGTAGGCATGGTCATGTGACCCCTGCACCACAGAGACTCATTTAGTGTTGGTCGGCAATGCAGTGTGTGTGTATAGGCATATATTTATCAACTCTTACTAATGCATTAACGAATTATTCGTATATGATTCTAAACAGCACATGAGTCAAACTGGAAATCACTATGTACAATATAGTCACAGCTGTGTGGTTTTAAAAAAAAATACCTAAGAATCTAAAATTTTAAGGTGGGGGTTCATGGTGATTTCCCCACTTCTTTCTCTTTTCTTTATTCCAACTTCTGTATTTCTCAATGCTTTATTTTTATGACTTTAAAAAATCCACATCTACTTTAAAAACACTGGCTTTCCCAACAAGATAAAGTGTCAATTCCAGAGTGGTTTACGGAGCCAACTGCAGGTTGACTGGACTTTCCAGGGTCTCATGTCCTCTCCCTATAGGAATATTTGCCCTGCACCACTCTCTTGCCCCGACCACAGTCATACCCTGATTTAGAACAATCCATTTAGTCATTCTAAATTCGAGTCCCCTCAAACAACTTTTAGTTTCTTAAACATTCTACTTTTGCCCCTGTCAACACATTATGTTCCTTGCTACACTCTTGAATGATTTTTGAAATTCCTCTTCTAAGTCCAAGTCAAATAACAGCTTCCTAATATGCCTTCTGAATGAAGTCCTCTGGTTACTTAATTCCTCCTCTTTGCTCCCTAGAGTACTTATTACATTTCACTACAACCATGTGGTTCTGTGATTTTGTATGTCTCCTTGTCCAAACAGTGAAGTCCAAGGGCAGAAGTTACCATACTCATCTGACCCTAGTGCTTTTAGCACTGACTCACAGAAGATGCTCATAAACATTTGTCAAGTGGAAATCCTTCAGTTTTATGGGGCTAGTTTGGAACCTAAATTAATCAATTCCATTAAATATCATAAAAACAATTTGGGTCTAAGTAAGTAAGCCCTAAGTGTACTATGTGAGCTTTTAATTAAAGTCAGCCTCTTTTGAGAAACACTAGCTTTTTAAATAGCTGCTGCATTAGCAATCTGCATCAACATGGTATTTAGGATTGTGCTGCATTTTGAAGAATTTAAGATTAAATCTATTTGCATCTAAATCTAATGTATTCAGTTATACCACAAATATTAGGCGTTGCCATTAGGATTCCCACTCTTCTTCTGTCTTTTGTTTGTTGCTCTTTTATATTCTGGTACTAAAAACAAATATTTATTAGTTACTGCTGTGAACATTTTCAAAAACTTTAAAAATTTTTAAAGAGCTGACAAAATGCAGTACAAACTGACAAGCTAGAATTTTCTTCCTGCTAGAATTGAACAATACTATTATGTTAACTGACATTCATTTGTTGAGCATCACCTATGCTATAGATACTAACGTAAAGTAGTATTTTTGACAGCTCATGCATTTTAACTAAGATTTTTTTTGGTATTTTATATTTTACTTTTTTTTGAGGTATAACTTATAGTAAGCCATAGATATGGAAAATTCCCCAGGTTCTTCTGACTGTAAGAAAATACCACAATATACCTCTCTGTACAGTCTAGGTAGTCTCACTCAAGTTTTGTCTGAAAAGAATTTAAAATATCCCAATTAGATTAGTAAAAGAAAAAAAGTATGGGAGCAGGGGAGGTAGGTAGAATGTAATTTAGGAAAGTTTCAATGCCAGATGCTTTTTTCTCTTTTCTGGGAATTGCAATAAATTAAATCATGGGCCATATCCTGGCCCAGAGCCCTAACTTCCCAATACAACTGTGAAAACTCTCAGACAGAGACACATGCCTTGAGCTCACTACAGTGATGCAGAATTACTACTTGAAAACAAATTAATTTTATGCCCTAAGAATACAATGCCTAGTTTTCTAAGATACATGAATGATGGGGTTTTCTTTTTGACTTATATTAGGAAAGCTGATCAAGTTAATAAGACTCCGAGGGCTGCTATCTATTAATAGTATCTCCAATGAGGTACACTTAATTAATTTAACTCCGTCCACCTGCTTTATTCAGTATTTCAAAATGTGGAGAATCATCTGTTCAAGATTCACAAACTGACATTATGAAATATCATTCTAAGATATTAAGATATTAGCCTGAATTTGATGAATTCAAATTTCTTTGATTTCTATACTTTATGATGCCATTCATTACTTTAGATGTTTAGACTGTTTTATTAATAAAATCATTGTAAATATAACTGTAAGTACCACAATCCTTGTGTCAAAGAAACACTTTGCTTGATTGCTTTGCATACTAGATAAATATTGAGTCAATAATCAGTGAGCATATACTTCATATTATAGGATTGACTCAAAGTGTTCAATCATATCTAATCAGAAGTAAGGATATGTTTATTTTATTATGGGGCACATCCTTCTAGGGAACCAAGACAAGAATTAGACAAGAGTTAAATGATGTTTGGGCAACATCATTTATCTTCCACTTATGTAGCATCTTTCACCAAAATTTTCAGTAAATCTTTCCAACTGTTCCTGTCCCTACCTGGGATATGATTATCTAGAATTATAACAAGTCTGTTCTGAATTTCACACTGTATGAGTGACAGGCATCCAGTCTTTAGAACTCATCACTAAATCTTCCCTCTCTCTTGCCTCCCACATCACTAAGCTCCCTTTCTTCTTTGCTGATGTTCTCTCTAAAAGCTGACCCTTCTTTTCTCTCCAACTTCTGACACCTCCCTGGGCTAGGTCTTTTATACTGCATATCTGGACAACTGCAATGATTCCTAATTCATCTCACTGCCTCCAGGATGCCTCTCTTAAGAGTCACCACACAGACTGTCTACAGGATGAGGGTTAAATTCCTAACTTTGGAATTCAAGGTCCTCCGTGTCCTGACCCAAACCCGTCTCTCAAGATTTTGTACTCACCACCTGAGAGTTCACCTAGCCTGATCCAGGTGAATCTGTACAGATCAAAAATGGCTTGCCAAGCTCATTTCTACTAGCTGCCTTGCCTTTGCTCATGACGCACCCACATGCATGCAGTTCTTACCACCCCTTCCATCTCTACCATCTACTTCGTGTCTGCCGTGTGCCTGCCAGCATGACAGATGCTTGACATATTTTGTCTCTAATCCTCACCCCAGTTCTGCAAGTTATGTTCACTGTATCATGAGGAAAATCAAAGAAATCAAATAACATGACAAGGTCACAAACTAGTGAGTGATAAGCTAGGATTTGAACCCAAGTCTAATGCCATAGCCTGTGTTCTTTCAACAACCTCAGACTTCCTAGGATGCCCTCCCCAGCTCCCTCCTTACCAAAATCTTGGGGTTCTTCCAAGGTCTAGTTCAATTCAACCTCTTCCACACAAAGTCATTTCTTATCACCTCCAATCTAGTAATTAGTGCTTACTCTGAACTCCTGTTATTCTTACTAAGTCCCTCTTGCTGCATTAAATCATTTACTGCCTCATATTATTAGTTACCCTGAGAGACACACATTGTTTCTTGAATTTAGTAGGTACTCAACTGTCTCATAATGGAGTAATTTTGCCACTTTTTCCTAAGAGTGAAAATCTATATCGGGTAGGATAATTTCAGTAACTAAGTACCTGGATAAAAGAAGTTTCAATAACAAGGCACTTATAATCTCACAAACTAAGAAGATCAAAGGACTGGGCTCGTTTAGTGACTTAAAAATGTCAGCAAGGACCCCAAGCTCTTTCTATCTTTTCACTCTACTACCCTCAGAACACTGGATTGTTCCTTCAAGGAGGCAAGACAGCTACTGTAGTTCTAGGAATCACATGTAGACAATTTCTGTCTATAGAGTGGGATTCTTCACTTCCCTCATATTTTATTAGAGGAAAATATTTTCCAGAAGCTCCTCAGCAGATTTTCCCTTAAGGTTCCTTTGGCCAGGACTGAATCTCATGTCCATACCCTAGCTGCAAGGGAAGTGAGAAAATGGTATCTAACATTTTCAGCTTCTATTGTGGGAGTAGGCTCTGCCAGCCAGCTAGAAGGGAAGGAAAACAATGTTTAGATGGAAAACCAACAATGTTTGCAAAACACCATTAGAGAAATATTAATGCAATGATAAGCTCCATGTAATAAAACTCCTGCCATGTCCAAATAGAGAGATTATCATTTTTAAAAGCTTTGCTAATCAGGCTATATCCAGTTTCATAATCCAGTTTCAATAGGGTGCTGTTTGCATTAGAGGTAGGAAAGGAGAGTTAGAAACATCCAGTTCTTTAACCACCAAGTTGTAATTACATTCCTTTCCCTCACATCCTTAGTTAAGCATGACAAACTCCTTCTTCACCATCATGACCATCACAACCACCAGGGAAAAGGTAGGAAAAAACCCAGCCCTCTGAAGCTTCCATATTGTTTGCCAAACATCATAAAACAGGGGGAAAAAATCAAGAAATTTAAATAACAGAAATGGAGATCAAAGTATTTATGGGTCTTCTGTCTCTTTCTCTTATTCGTCTCTGCTGTTTCTAACATAATACTTTGCCTTGTATCACCACCACCACCACCATCATCACCATCATCATGTGCAATTATCCTAACAGCCTACCTCAGCATCTAGAGGTATTTCCCTACAGGCCCTGCCCACACAGGTGTGCAAGAAATAACTGTTCATCAATTTCTCTCCATTCTTTTCACTCATTCATTTATAATGTGAGAAGCTCTATTTAATCTCTAATCCCTTCTGACCTAGGACTGTGTTTTCTTGTAAAATCTCCATCATAACAGAAGAGAAAATGAAATTATAAGGATTTTCTATGGGGGTCAGTATAACAATTTTTCCTCTACTATTATACTAGCATATTTATGTGTCAAAAAATAGGTCTTCTAAAGAATAAAGAGGTCAACATAGACTAAAGAGAGCAATAACTGTTCTTTAAAAAGTATCAAACTCTGAAAGTTTATAATTTACCTTAAATCACACTAACAATCATTCTCTCCAATAACTTATATTACTAGCAATCAAGAATTAAGATGAGAAAGCTAGATTATATGCCAATACTTATAATCACAAGATTTTTAACTTCTCAAAATACATCACAGCATCACAGTTCTTAGTTTGTTTCCCTCATATCTATGCTTTTAGATATTTCACCCCACTTTATGGAGAAAAAGAGTAAGACCAAAAAGTTAAACAACTTGCCTGTCTGTGGCCAGGTCACAGAGCTAGTTAGCAATAAAGCCAGAGCTAGAGCTTGTCTCTCCAGACATTAAACCTTGTCACTTCCCTTAGCCCAGACTTTTTCCCCATAGCCTTTACAGACAAAACTTAATCTTCTAGGAAGGAAGAAAGTTCTTTGTCTAAAACTGCATTCTAGCTATAAATTACAAATAAGCTATTCTTCACCACATCTCCTCTGAGAAATCACTAGACTTTATGATAAACTCTAAGAGAGTTTTATGTGATGATTTTGGTGATAAAGATTCAAGCTGTAAAAGACAAATGAGCAATAGCTTTAGAAATACATTTTAATTTCCCCATTAATAGAATAATTCTGGAAAAAGCAGACACTAATCAAAAGAACCACTTTAAAAAATTCTAGTGCAATGGAAAACAATGTAGCCATTAAAATGGAGGTAGATCTGAATGAGCTCTATTCTGTGTCCAGGATATAAGCATTTTTGTAACTCTAACTTGATTTATGTGATTTTTTTTTTCAAAAGTAACTCCCTACTGGAAAGAGTTTTTAAAACCAAGGTCCCAAGAAGTAAAACCATGTCTTAAGAGGTAGTTCTATCAAAAAA
>JAQZBX010111433.1:0-10285 GCA_029593785.1 Cabassous unicinctus
GTAACCACTGCATTGGCTTAGTGTTAGGTAAAGCTGTGTGTTGACAGGTGAGTGAAAGCAAGTGCATAGCAGCCAAACAATCAAGAATCTCACTTAAATTTCAAAGTTGAATTATGACCTGCATTCACAGTGTGTCAGTTAAAACCAGTGTTCTGAAGATTTAAGGTAAAACACAATCATAACAGCCAATAAAACACAAATCTTATTCATGATTATAAAGTGAGGAAACAACTGCATTGGCATAGCATTAGGTAAAAGCACTGTGCTGATATTGTGAGTGAGTGCTAGTGCATAGCAGACAAAAAAATAAGAATCTTACTTTTCACACTTGAATTAACTACTCAATTCACAGAGAGTTAGATAAAACAAGGTCTTGAAGTTGATTGTAAGTGAATACATATGCAAGGCAGCAAAAGAAACAAGATTCTTTTTGGTTTTATAAACTAAAGAACTCACTGCATTCACCCAGAATTAGGGAATGCAGTGTTTTCAAGTTGATTGTAAGTGAAAATACATGCATAGCAGTGTAAGTAACAAGAATCTTATTTAGATTTCAAAAGTGAAGAAACTGCAGCTTTTGCATAGTAAAAGCAATGTTTTGCCTTTTGTAACTGAAAACAAGTGCATAGCTGCTAATGTAATGAGTATCTTCCTTAGTTTTGAAAACTGAAGAAAGAACTGCTTTGGCATAGCATTAGGTAAAATCAGTGTTTTACAGAGATAAAGAGTGAAAGCGAGCACATAGCAGCCAAAACAAACAAACAAACAAACAAAAAAAACAAGTATCTTACTTAACTTTCAAAGTTGTATTACCTCCTGCATTCACAGTATGTTAAGTAAAAACAGTGTTCAGAAGATGATTTTAAGTGAAAACCCATGCAAAACAGCAAATAAAACACAAAACTTTTTGATATTTGTAAAGTGAAGAAACCTCTTCCCTGGCTTCACCTTATGTAAAGGCAGTGTGTTGACATGTGTTTCAAAGCAAGTGCAAAGCAATTTCAGTGTTCAAAACTAAGCAATATACTCAATACATTGGTGGCTATGCACTTGTTTTCACGTACAACGAATGTCAAAACCCTGCTTTTACTATGTCAATGCAGTAGGTTCTTCAATTTTGAAATCTAAGTAAGATACTTGTTTCTTATGCTGTTATGCACATGTTCTCTCTTACAGTCAATTGAAAACACTGCTTTTCCCCAGTGATAGGTGTATGCAGGCAGTTCTTTGGTTTAGAAAAACAATAAATAAAATTGTTTAATTGGCAGCTTTGCAGGAGTATTCACTAACAATCAACTTCAAGACAAAGGTTTGACATAATTCTCTGAAAATGCAGTACTTAATTCAAGTTGAAAAGTATGTAAGATTCTTCTTTGTTTGGCTGCTATGCACTTGCTTTCACACACATGTCAGCACACAATTTTATCTAATACTAAGCCAATGCACTGGTTTCTTCACTTTACAAACCTAAATAAGATTTGTGTTTTATTTGCTTCTATGCCTGTGTTTTCACTTCAAATCATCTTCAAAACACTGGTTTTACCTAACACGCTGTGAATACAGGTGTTAATTAAACTTTGAAAGTTAAGTAACATACTTGTTTGTTTGGCTGCTATATGCTTGCTTTCACTCATTATCAATGTAAAAACACTGCTTTCACCTAATGCTATGCCAAAGCACTGGTTTCTTCCGTTTTCAAAACTAAGCAATATACTCATTACATTGGCAGTTATGCACTTCATTTCACTTACAATGAATGTCAAAACACTGCTTTTACTATGCCAAAGCTACTGGTTCCTCACTTTTGAAATCTGAGTAAGATTCTTGTTCTTACACTGCTATGCATGAGTCTTCAATGAGAATGAACTTGAAAACGCTTCTTTTGCCTTACGCTAGATGAATGCAGTGAGTTCTTTCCTTTGGAATACCAAAAAAACCTTGTTTTATTGGCTGCTTTGCATGTGTATTCAGTTACAATCAACAGCAAAACCCTGGTTTCATGTAACTCTCTGTGAATGCAGTAGTTACTTCAAGTTTGAAAGGTAAGTAAGATTCTTGTTTGTTTTTTTGCTGTGGAGTTGCTTTCACTCACATGTCAACACATGGCTTTACCTAATGCTAAGCCAATGCACTGGTTTCTTCTCTTTACAAACCTAAATAACATTTGTGTTTTATTTGCTGCTATGCATGTGTTTTCAATTAAATTCATCTTCAAAACACTGGTTTTACCTAACAAGCTGTGAATGCAGTAGTTAATTCAACTTTGAAAATTAAGTAAGACACTCATCTATTTCTCTGCTATCCACTTACTTTCACTGATTATCAATGTAAAAACACTGCTTTTACCTAATGCTATGTCAAAGCACTGGTTTCTTCAGTTTTCCAAACTAAGGAAGATACTCATTACATTAGCAGCTATGCACTTTTTTCACTTACAACGAATGTCAAAATAATTCTTTTACTGTGCCAGAGCTGCAGTTTATTCAGTTTTGAAATCTAAGTAAGATTCTTGCTTCTTACATTGTTATGCATGTGTTTTCACTTACAATCATCTTGAATACACTCCTTTTCCTTAACAGTGGGTGCATGCAGTGAGTACTTTGTTTTGAAAACCAAAAAGAAATTTGTTACATTACCTGCTTTGCATGTGTATTCACTTACAATCAACTTCAACTCATTTGTTTCACCTGATTCTCTGTAAATGCAGTAGATACTTCAAGTCTGAAATGAAGTAAGTAAATTGTTTGTTTGGCTGATATGCACTTCCTTTCACTCAAATGTGAGCACACTGCTTTTACCTAATGCTATGCCAATGCAATTGTTACTTCACTTTACAAATATCAAAAAGATTTGTGCTTTATTTGCTGCTTTTTGCATGTGTGTTCACTTACAATTTACTTCAAGACCCTGGTTTCACCTAAGTCTCTGTGAATGCAGTAGTTACTTCAAGTTTGAAAGGAAAGTAAGATTCTTGTTTGTTTGAATGCTATGCACTTGCTTTCACTCACATGTCAACACACAGTTTTTACCTAATATTAAGCCAATTCATTGGTTTCTTCACTATGCAAGCCTATATAGGATTTGTGTTTTATTGCTGCTATGCATGTGTTTTTACTTAATATCTTCTTCAAAACACTGGTTTTACCTAACAAGCTGTGAATTCAGGTGATAATTCATCTTTGAAAGTTAAGTAACATACTTGTTTGTGCGGGTGCTATATGCTTGCTTTCACTCATAATCAATGTAAAAACACTGCTTTTACCTAATGCTATGCCAAAGCACTGGTTTCTTCAGTTTTCAAAACTAAGCAATATGCTCATTATTTATGCACTTCATTTCACTTACAATGAATGTCAAAACACTGCTTTTACTATGCCAAAACTACTGTTTCCTCACTTTTGAAATCTAAGTAAGATTCTTGTTCTTACACTGTTATGAACATGTTTTCAATGACAATCAACTTGAAAACAATTCTTTTGCCTAACGCTGGCAGAATGCAGTGAGTTCTTTGCTTTGG
Source organism: Cabassous unicinctus (assembly GCA_029593785.1). Taxonomy (NCBI): domain Eukaryota; kingdom Metazoa; phylum Chordata; class Mammalia; order Cingulata; family Chlamyphoridae; genus Cabassous; species Cabassous unicinctus. The sequence goes on from JAQZBX010111433.1 coordinate 3,518, forward strand.
AATACCAAAAAAACTTGTGTCATTGGCTGCTTTGCATGTGTATTCACTTACAATCAACATCAAGACCCTGGTTTCACCTAACTTTCTTGAATGCAGTAGTTAATACAAGTTTGAAAGGTAAGTAAAGATTCTTGTTTTTTGGTTGCTCTGCAGTTGCTTTCACTCACATTCAACACATGGTTTTACCTAATGCAAAGACAATTCAGTGGTTTCTTCACTTTATAAACCTAAATAACATTTGTGTTTTATTTGCTGGTATGCATGTGTTTTCAATTAAATTCTTCTTCAAAACACTGGTTTTACCTAATACGCTGTGAATGCAGTAGTTTTTTCAACCTTGAAAGTTAAGTAAGACACGTGTGTGTTTCACTGCTCTGCACTTGCTTTCACTGATTAACAATGAAAAAAACATTGCTTTTACCTAATGCTATGACAAAGCACTGGTTTCTTCAGTTTTCAATACTAACCAATATACTCATTACACTGGCAGTTATGCAAATTTTTTCCCCTTACAACGAATGTCAAATCACTGCTTTTACTATGCCAAAGCTGAAGCTTCCTCACTTTTGAAATCTAAGTACGTTTCTTGTTTCTTACACTAGTATTCAAGTATTTTCTCTTACAATCAACTTGAAAACACTGCTTTTCCCTAACGGTGGTTGAATCCAGTGAGTTCCTTGCCTAAGAAAACCAAAAAAGAAACGTGTTTCATTGGCTGATTTCCATGTGTACTCACAGTTCACATCAAGACACTGGTTTCACCTAACTCTCTGTGAATGCAGTAGTTACTTCAAGTTTGACTGGTAAGTAAGATTCTTCTTTGTTTGGCTGCTATGCACTTTCTTTCACTCACATGTCAACATACTGCTTTTAACTAATGCTACACCAATGCAGTGGTTTCTTCCCTTTACAAACCTTAATAAAATTTTTGTTTGTTTTTGCTGCTATGCATGTGTTTTCACTTAAAATCAACTTCAAAACTCTAATTTTATCTAACACCCTGTGAATGCAGGAGTTAATTCAAATTTAGAAGTTAAGTAAGATACTTGTTTGTTTGGCTGCTATGTGGTTTTTTTCACTCATTATCAATATAAAAACACTGCTTTTAACTAATTCTATGCCAAAGCTCTGGTTTCTTCAGCTTTCAAAACTGAGCAATATAACCATTATATTGGCAGCTATGCACTTTCTTTCACTTACAAGGAATGACAAAACTCTGCTTTTACTATGCCAAATCTGCAGGTTCCTCACTTTGGAAATCAAAGCAAGATTCTTGTTTCTTATACTGCTATGCACGTGTTTTCACTTACAGTCAACTTGGAAACACTGCTTTTCCCTAAAGCTCACTGAATGCAGTGAGGTCTTTGCTCTAGAAAACCAAAAAAGAAATTTATTTCATTGCTTGCTTTGCATGTGTATTTATTTAGAGTCAACTTCAAGACACTGGTTTCAGCTAACTCTCTGTGAATGCATTAGTTACTTCAAATTTGAATGGTAAGTAAGATTCTTGTTTGTTTAGATGCTATGCACTTGCTTTCACTCACATGTTAACACACGGATTTTACATAATTCTAAGCTAATGCAGTGGTTTATTCACTTTAGAAATCTTAATAAGATTTGTGTTTATTTGCTGCTGTGCATGTGGTTTCACTTAAAATCATCTTCAAAACACTGGTTTTAGCTAACACACTGTGAACACAGCAATTAATTCAATTTTGAAAGTTAAGTAAGATACTTGTTTGTTTGCCTATTATGCGCTTGCTTTCCCTTATTATCAATGTAAAACACTGCTTTTACATAATGTTTTGCCAAAGCACAGGTTTCTTCAGTTTTCAAAACTAAGCAATATTCTTATTACATTGGCAGCTATGCACATCTTTTCAATTACAATGAATGTTAAAACTCTGCTTTTACTATGCCAAAGTGGCAGTTTCCACACTTTGGAAATCTAAGTAAAATTCTTGTTTCTTATACTATTATGCAAGTGTTTTCACTTACAATCAACTTGAAACCTCTTCTTTTCCCTAATGCTCACTGAATGCAGTGAGGTCCTTGCTTTAGAAAAAAAAAACTTGTTTCATTGGCTGCTTTGCATGTGTATTGACTTTCAGACAACTTGAAGACACTTGTATCACCTAGTTCTCTGTGAATGCAGTAGTTACTTCAACTTTGAAAGGTAAGTAAGTTTCTTGTTGGTTTGGATGCTATAAACTTGCTTTTATTCACATGTCAACACATGGGTTTTACTAATGCTAGGCCTATTCAGTCATTTCTTCACTTTATAAACCTTAATAAAATTTGTGTTTTATTTACTACTGTGCATGTGGTTTCACTTAAAATCATCTTCAAAACACTGGTTTACCTAACACCCTGAGGATGCAGGAGTTAATTCATTTTTTAAAGTTAAGGAAGATCCTTCTTTTTTCATCTGCTAGACACTTTCTTTCACTCATTATCAATGTAAAAGGACTTCTTTTACCTAATGCAATGCCAAAGCACTGGTTTATTCAGTTTTCAAAACTAAGCAATATACTCATTACATTGGCAGCTATGCACATATTTTCCCTTACTAGGATTGTCATAGCACTGATATTACTATGCCAAAGCTGCAAGTCCTTCACTTTTGAAATCGAAGTAAGATTCTTTTTTCTTACACTACTATGTGCATGTTTTCATTTACAATCAACTTGAAAACACTGCTTTTCCCTAATGCTGGCTGAATGCAGTGAGTTCTTTCCTTTAGAAAAAAAAACTTGATTCATTGCCTGCTTTGCATGTGTATTCACTTACAATCAACCTCAAGATGCTGGTTGAACCTAATTCTCTGTGAATGCAGTAATAACTTCAATTTGAAAGGTATGTAAGACTCTTGTTTGTTTGGCTTCTATGCACTGGCTTTCACTCACATGTCAACATATGCTGTTGCCTAAGTCTAAGCCAATGCAGTGGTTTCTTCACTTTACAAACCTAAATGAGAATTGTGTTTTATTTGCAGCTATTCATGTGGTTTCACTTAAAATCATCTTCAAAACACTTGGTTTACCTAACATGCTGTGAATGCAGGAGTTAATTCAAGTTTGAAAGTTAAGTATGATCCTTAATTTGTGGCTGCAATATGCTTGCTTTCACTCATTATCAATGTAAAAACACTGCTTTTATGTAATGCTATGCCAAAGAACTGGTTTCTTCAGTTTTTAAAACTAAGCAATATACTTATTACATTGGCAGCTATGCACATGGTGTCACTTACAACGAATGTCAAAACACTGATTTTACTATGCCAAAACTGCAGGTTCCTCACTTTTGAAATCTAAGAAAGATTCTTCTTTCTTACACTGCTATGCACGTGTTTTCACTTACAATCAACTTAAAAACACTGCTTTTCCCTAACACTGGCTCTATTGCAGTGAGTTTTTTGCTTTAGAAAACCCGAAACATAAACTTGTTTCATTGGCTGATTTGATGTGTATTCACTTACAATCTACGTGAAGACCCTGGTTTCATGTATCTCTCTGTGATTCAGTAATTATTTCAAGTTTGAAAGAAAGTAAGATTCTTGTTTGTTTGGCTGCTATGCACTTGATTTCACTCAGATGTCAACACATGGCATTTACCTAATGCTAAGCAAATGCAGTAGTTTCTTAACTTGACAATCTAAATATGGTTTGTGGTTTATTTGCTGCTATGCATGTGTTTGCACTTAAAAAAACTTCAAAACACTGGATTAAACTAACACACTGTGAATGCAGCAGTTTTTTCAACTTTGAATGTTAAGAAAGATACTAGTTTGATTGGCTGCTATGCACTTGCTTTCACTCACTATCAATGTAAAAACATAGCTTTTATCTAATGCTATGCCAAAGCACTGGTTTCTTGTTTTCAAAACAAAGCAATATTCTCATTATGTTGGCAGCTATGGACTTGTTTTCACTTACAATGAATGTAAAAACACTGCTTTTACTATGCCAAAGCTGCTGTAACCCCATTTTTGAAATCTAAGTAAGATTCTTGTTTCTTACACTGCTATGCACGTGTATTCAATTACAATCAACTTACAAACACTAATTTTCCCTCACACTGGATGAATACAGTGAGTTCTTTGCTTTTGAAAATCAAAAAAGAAACTTGATTCCTTAGTTGCTTTGCATGTGTATTCATTTACAATCAACTTCAAGACACTGGATTTACCTAACCCTCTGTGAATATGGAGTCACTTCAAGTTTGAAAGGTAAGTAAGAATCTTCTTTGGCTGTAATGCACTTGCTTTCATTTACATGAGAACACATGGCTTTTACTTAATGCTATGCCAATGCAGTGGTTTCTTCACTTTACAAATCTAAATAAGATTTGGGCATTATTTACTGCTATTCCTGGGTTTTCACTTAAAATATTCTTCAAAACACTGGTTTTACCTAACATGCTGTGAATGCAGCAGTTAATTCAACTTTGAAAGTTAAGTAAGATGCTTGTTTGTTTGGCTGCATTGCACTTGCTTTCACTCATTTTCAATGTAAAAACACTGCTTTTGCCTAATGCTATGCCAAAAAACTGGTTTATTCAGTTTTCAAAACAAAGGAATATACTCATTGCATTGGGAGCTAGGCACTTGTTTTCCTTACATCAAATGTCAACACTGATTTCACTATGCCAAACTTGCAGGTTACTCCCTTTTGAAATCTAAGTAAGATTCTTGTTTCTTACAATGCTATGCACGTGTTTTCATTTACACTCAACTTGAAAACACTGCTTTTCCCTAATGCTGGCTGAATGCATTGAGTTCTTTGCTTTAGAAAAGCAAAAAAGAAACTTTTCCTTTGGCTGCTTTGCATTTGTATTCACTTACAATCAACTTCAAGACACTGGTTTCACCTAATTCTCTGTGAATGCTGTAGTTACTTAGAGTTTGGTTGCTGAGTAAGATTCTTGTTTTGTTGGCTGCTATGCACTTGCTTTCACTCACATGTCATCACACGGCCTTTACCTAATGCTAAGCCAAAGCAATGGTTTCTTCACTTTACAAATCTAAATAAGATTTTTGTTTTCTTTATGGCTATACCTGTGTTTTCACATAAAATCTTCTTCAAATCACTAGTTTTACCAAGAAAACTATGAATTCAGCAGTTAATTCAAGTTGTAAAATTAAGTACCATGCTTGTTTTATTGGCTGCTATGTGCTTGCTTTCACTCATTTTCAATGCTAAAACAGTGCTTTTACCTAATGCTAGGCCAAAGCACTGTTATTTCAGTTTTCAAAACTAAACAATATATTCATTACATTGGAAGCTATGCACTTGTTTTCACTTACAACTAATGTCAGTACACTGCTTTTACTTTGCCAAAGCAGCAGTTTCTTCACTTTTGAAATCTATATAAGATTCTTGTTTCTTACACTGCTAGGTACGTGTTTTCACTTACAATCAACTTGAAAACACTGCTTTTCTATAACACTGCCTGAATGCAGTGAGTACTTTGCTTTAGAAAACCAAAAATGAACTTGTTTATTTGGCTGCTTTTCATTTGTATTTATTTACAATCAAATTCAAGACACTGCTTTCACCTAAATCTCTGTGAATGCAGTAGTTACTTCAAGTTTGAAAGGTAAGTAAGATTGTTGTTTGTTTGGGTGCTATGCACTTCCTTTCACTCCATGTCAACACACGGCTTTTAACTAATGCTAAGCCAAAGCAGTCGGTTCTTCACTTTACAAAGCTAAATCAGATTTGTGGTTTATTTGCTGCTATGCTGCATTTGCATTTTAAATCATCTTCACAACACTGGTTAAAACTAACATGCTGTGAATGCAGCAGTTAATTCAACTTTGAAAGTTAAGTAAAGTCCTTGATTGTTTGGCTGCTATGCACTTGCTTTCACTCATTATTAATGTAAAAACACTGCTTTTACCTAATGCCTTGCCCAAGCACTGTTTTCTTCAGTTTTCAAAAGTAAGCAATATACTCATTACATTGGCAGCTTTGCACTGTTTTCACTTACAGCAAATGTCAAAACACTGCTTTTACTCTCCCAAAGCTGCAGGTTCCACACTTTTGCAATGTATGTGGGAGTTTTAGTATTCCTTGTGTGACTCTCCGGTGACCTAAAACTTCTTTGAAAATTAAATGAATATTTGGAAGTCACTGGGCAATGAGACGTGGAAGGTATAATGGTACACTGGACATCCTATAATGCAGTGATAAAAGGAAAAAAGTGTAAGTTCTTTTAAAAAAAAGAATTTTTTCCCATTTTTTTATTGTCCCAATCTGCTAATTATATTTTATTTTTAGTTTAGTTTCCTTTTTTTTTCTTCTGAGCATTCTTGTACTTATCTTTTGCATTTAAGCTTATCATTATTATATCTTTTTCCTATTAATTGTATTTTGTTATTATATGGGCTTCACGTTCAAGCAAGGTTTGGATCACAGAAGGGTTGCAATGAGGGCTGCAGAAGTTCATTGGTGGGGGTGTCTGGGATGGGGGATTCATGGGAGTAAGTTCATCTGAATATACATGAAAGATTTATAAAATTGTTCAAAAGATCAAAGGATGGGGCATGGTCACAGAAGGTAGACAATCACTCAATAAATGAGGGAATCTGAATTCCCAGCCTGGAGAGCTTGGCCACATTCTCCAAGGGAGCAGCAGCAGTCTCCTGAGTGAAGAGGCAGTATCTGGCCAAAGGGGATGGCCTAGTGATGGGTTCTTCTATTGAGGACTAGCCTTATGAGTCTTTGCTCTTGTAGTTGAAACTTAGCCTACTGTTATGGGGTGCCT
>JAQZBX010111434.1:0-10284 GCA_029593785.1 Cabassous unicinctus
CTGGCACGAGCCAAGGACGCCTGGGACCACCAGCAGCCGGGAGAGGCCAGGGGGCCCTCCCTGGGGACTGCGATGGCAGCACGGCTCTGCTGGCACCTGGGGGTCAGACTTCTGGCCCCCAGACCCTGGGGACACGCTCCTGTTGTGTCGAGCCCCGCCCCCCGCCCCTGCCAGCCTCTGTTAGAGCAGCCGCTGGGAACCGAGGCACGGGAAGGAGCCTCAGGGAGGGGGCCGAGCTGGATGGCCAAGGCCTGGCGGGCACAGGGCGGCCGCGCATGCCATGGCACCTGGTGCCCGGTTCACTCTGCAGTGCACTGTGGACACGTGGGAGGCAGGCCCGCCCTTGGCGGTTGCCACCGAAGCCGTCGTAGGCGTCGCCAAGAGCTGCGAGCACTCCTGTTCCCTGACCTCTGTGCTCCTTCGGCTGAGCTTGGCCAACTGAGAGAATTGCGACTTTATGTTATTAACTGGTGTGATGTCACTTCTTGCTTCAAAGAAGAAATAATCAGGGCCACAGCAGGATCTTTTTCCTTTTAATTTCTCAGGGACGTCCTTGACAAAATTAAAAACCAGAAGAGCTGATCAGTTTGGACAGGGTAGCAAAAATACTTCTAAAGCAGCCCTCACAGAACAGACAGCGATACATCATCTTATCAAAGCGCTGAGTCATCAGACGCATGATGTTTTAATTTGGGAAACGGGAGGGGTGGCCTAACAAGGGCGGCTGAGGCGAGTGCGGAAAGTTAAGCCCTCTTACACTTACAGGCCGCCCCGGCCCCGCAGCCGTTCAGGCCTGTGTCGTTCATGGAGCTCTGACAGGGCAGCATCGAGAGGATGCCTTTGATTTCACCCACCAAGGAGCCCGGCGTCCGCAGGGCCGCGCTCCCAGGGGTGGCGGGAGGCCCTGTGATCCCGGCCCGCACCTGCTCGGGTGCGCCTGCGGGAGGACCGTCTGCCGAGAGACCTTGGCAGAGCGTTTGGACCAAGGTCACTGCCTGCCTTTGGCTGTGCGCTGGTGGAGGATCAAATCCTCCTTTAAGGGTGGGAAGTGGAAACAGATGCCGGGAAGCAGGCAGGAGAGGCAGCGCCGTGCTGCTGCTCCCTTCAGTTTCCAGAGCTCCCAGATCTCCCACTGGGAAAACTCGGTAGGCCAGTTTACATCTCGAATCACAGGATTTCTTGACTCCTCAGGGACCACTTATGTTTTGTTAATTAATTGAACATTTAAATCATTTGGCATTTACAAGGACCTAGGAACACAGCACTGTCGTGTGCCTTTCAGAATTAAAGACGAAACCACGGCCTGGGTGTTAACCACCAAAGAATGAGCCCTCGTTAGGAATTTCTAAGACAGGTTCAGGCATTTTTATTTCATGTTTTTCTCTTAGACTAAATAGCCTTGGCATTTTTTATTTCTGTTAGCTGTTGTTGAGGGGTCAAAGCAAAAGCCAGACTCCCAGGACCTGGGAGCCTACCTGATGAGGCTGTCTCCCTCAGCCCAGAGGCGAGAACCCGCCGTGGCGCACGGGCTAGGTCTGACTGCTTGTGACTGTTGTCGTTTTGCCAGTTGGACTGCTCTCAGGCATGGACAGACACATGCCAATAAAGATCTGGCAAAAGATAATATAGATTGGCGTAGAGATAATAGATCAGTCACTCTGAGGCCGGCTGGCCGAGCACCAGGCACTTTGATGCTTTAGGATTTGGCTGCATGATGAAAAGTGATTTACAGTTCTCATTACCAGCCCCTACCCCAAACGTGGAGCTGTTGGCGTGAATTTTGAAATGGCCATGCTCTGCATTCCTGGTGGGTAATGGGCAGTGCCACGGGTAGGCCATGAATATTTCAGAGGAAATCATAGCAAAGATTGTGCGTGCACAGCAGAAGTGGGTGTGCTGGACTGTGCAAAGAATGGGAAACAATTCCTGTCGTTTGAGTGGCCGCAAAAGTACATAGACATGGAACTGTCCCCTGGTGTCAGAAGGCCAGTAAAGGTGAAAATCTGCGCCTTTTATCCACAGTTTCTCTGTTGTGAAAAATACAAGGAAAATTGTTTCTTCATCTTGTCTCTTACATTATGAAAAGTGTGTGTCATAGGTGAGTAATTTGCATTTACTTAGTCTGCAGCCATTTTGAACTTTCATTGTGTCATTTTACAAGTTGAACTGAATCCTCTCCGGGACCTGGAGTGCTGAGTTTTAAGAAAGCGCACGCTGCCAGGAGGCAGTGAGGAGCAAGCGTGGTTCCAAGGAATTCCTCTTCTTAGTTGTGTTCAGCCTGTAGAGCGTCTCTCAAGAATCAGGGACATTGACATTGAGAAAACTGATGACAGTTCAGAGAGCAAAAATGCAAACATCCCCACCGCGAAGGGTGGCGTGGGAGCCGCCCCGAGCTTGTGCTGGCGCACCCCGAGAAGAGTGGAGCTGGGGCTCCTGAGTTCACAGAGGCCAGGCTTAGCAGTTGGAATCACAGCGGAGGGCGGGGTGGCTGCTCCCCAAGTGGGGCCTGGCGGTTCAGTGTCCGGAAGCCCGTGCATGGTGGTCTATTCCAGACAGCCTGTTTGTGACCAGAAAGACCATTTCAAATTGTTCCCGGTCCTTTTTTTAAATCATGGAAACTGTTAACTATACAGAAAAGAGTAGATATTCTAATGAATACCTATGTACTTCTCACCCTGCTTTGTCAAATCTAAACGGTTTTTCATTGTTGCTCAAGTTCTTTTTTAAATTTCTTATTTAGAAATAGAATTTTACATACATATACATTTGACGACCCCTCCCTTCCTCACCAGAGGTAGCCACTGCCTTGAATTTGATCATCATTTCTAAAAATGTTCTAGTCTTTTGCCACATATGTGTGTATCCTAGACCTTATGCGGTATCGTAATGAATATCCTACAGCTTTCTATGAATGGCATTAGACTTAAATATTGTTTTGTAACATGATTTTTCCTCAATTTTGTATTTTTAATATTTATCCATGATGATGGATTTAGTTGTATTTCGGTTATTTTTGCCGCTTTATAGTTTTCTGTTGTATGAATATGCTATAATGTATCCTTTCCCTGTTGAACATTATTTGGATTGTTTCCTGTGCTCAGTGTAGCATTCTTGTCCATGGCCCTTCTGCCGCTGTGTAGGAGACACTCCAGTTACTGAAATTTCTGGGTTGCAGGGTACGAGCATCTAGCTGTTGCCAGATTGCCCTCCATGGTGGTTACCCCTCTCCCCGGCCCCACCGCACCGCAGTGGACCAGAGTTTCTTCCAGGCCATTCTCTCGCCGGTACTTTGTCTTCCCCCTCACTGGCCACTGCATGTTCCTGATCGTCATGACGGTGTGTGCTTGAGCAGCTCTCTCGCTTTCCCTGACCACTCAAGGCTAGTTCATACCCTTGGCCCACTTTTTTGTTAGGTCTTTTGTCTTTTCTGATTGATTCCTAGGAGGATTTTGAAATCTGTATCTTCTGGGTACCGATTGTCAGTCACACGCACTACAGATATCTTTTCCTAGCCTATAGTTCGCATCTTTGCCTTAATTATAGTGTCTTTTATCATATGGAAGTTTCAAGTTTTTGTATAGTCAAATTTATCAGTTTACAAATTTTATACTTCGTGTTTTTAGAGTTTTGATTATGCGCTTGACTTTCTGGTCTGCCTTGAGTTTGATTTTGTGTTTGGTGTGAGATAGGGATCTGATTTTATTGCTCCCACATGGATGAGCCATTGCCTCAGCATCATTTCTAGAGTATTCTATCCATTCCCCTCTGGCAGGCACTGCCTCCTCCTCCAGTGGTTGAGTATCTGCACTAGTTTGGATGTTTCTGGATTCTCTGTCCCGGGCCCATGCCACATGGTCTTTGTGCCGTCATAGAACATCCTGGTAGCTCAGAGGGCGTCTTCATGGATTCTCTTCCCTTGGCGTCGTCCTCCAGTTCTTGGCCCCTGCTCTTCGCTATCAACTTCAGAATCAGTGTTTATATTCCACAAGCACATCTTTTCAGTGGTGAGTCTTTTTGTCCATGACCTGCTCTATATATCTCCCCATTTAATTAGGTCGTCTTTTACGTCTTTAAAACTCATTTCCAACTTTCCCATATGCGCCTTGCGCTTTCTTGTTGGGTGTGCTCTGGGTGCCTCCTCTCCCCTGGTGGGATTTGCAGGGGTGGGCTGCCCAGGCTCAGGCTTTGCCTGCCTCGGTTTGCCCTGCCAGAATGTCTGCAAGTGGCAGGGGTCTCCAGTGCTGGGGTCCCTGCAATGAGATGCCCTTGCAGCCTGCTGCCTGGTTTGTTATATGCAGTTCACCAGGGGTGTGAAAAATCAGAACCTGGAGATTTCAGCTCTTGATCCAACTGGAATGGGATTGGATCTTTTTAGTGGTCATTTGCAAGTACATCTTGGCTCTTAAGTGAGTCATCTTTCTCTTAGCCAGAGAGATTATATGATTTTTAAAAATGTTGTCAGTTATATGAACAGTGCTTCTTCTTGACCTTCAGAATTCTCTGTCACCAGAATCCTGGCTTTTTTCCAGGGTGGGAACTTCAGAAGGAAATGCACCTAGCAAACTTGTGTGTCGTGGGGGTGTGGGGGTGTGGGGACAGTGTGCTGCACATCCCAGCATGGTCCTGACTCACCTGGGCCTCAGAGGAAGGGGCCTGGGGTTCTGTGCGCCCAGCCTGGCTGGCTGTGGGCAGTGCGTGCGTCATGGAGCTGCGCTGGCCGGGAAGGGCTCCTCGCCCTGTACTCCACCCCCTCACCATGCTCTTGTGGGGGACCAGGTGGCCGCCAGGCCTTACTCACTGCTTGGTGGCAGCCTGGAGGTCCTGGGGACACGGGGCTGCGCGGCCTCAGGTGGCACACTGCGGGGTGCCCCGGACCCAGGCCGGGACTGCCTGGCAGGAGAGGTCCAGAGTGGCTCTGGGTAGGGGCGCTGGCGTGAGCCTTTCCTGAGTAGGTGGTGAGGGTGGCATGCGGCCCCTGATGTGCACCCCACAGGCCTGGACCCTGGGCTCCTCCTTCCTTCCTCACATCCTCCCCCCGATGGTGGTCTAGGGCAGACCCCTGCCCACTGAAGCCCCCACCCAGGGGTCCCGTTGGTGCGGCCTTGTGAGGTGGAAGTTCAGCCAGGGGAGTTTAGTCCGGATCGCTGCGCTGTGGGGAGACACGGCCCCACTTTGGGGGCTTTGCACGGCCGGGGAGGGAGGCCGTGCCTAGGGTTTCTCTGATCAGCAGTGCTGGGGGCTTCGCGGGAACGTGTGGGCTGGTGGGCTGCAGGGTCTGGGTGGCGTAGGCGGGTGGAGACTGTCTTGCTAGGGGAGTGGCCCTCGCAGAGCCGGAGACGCTGCCCGACTGCGCTGGGACGACATTAAAAAGCATAAAAACGAGAACAGAGACGAGTAACCAGGCCTGCAGGGCAGCTCCTGGGCAGCTCACAGTGGGGGGCATGCCTCCCACCCCAGGGCCCTGCCCCGAGGGCCCCTGTCCCTGCGTCAGCTCCTGGCGGATGGTGGGGGGAGATGCCCCCAGGGGCCTTCCCGCCTGGGGCTCCCCTGAGCAGTGAGGGCAGCTGGAGGAGCTGGGGGGCAGGCGGCCACACTGAGGGGCAGAAATAGGGTCTCAGTGGAAGGCCGGGGCCCCGCCGGGTCCTCGGCAGGCCACCTCGGGGTGCAGGGCCAATGCAGGCCCCCCCTTCTCTCTCTGGCCCCTCAGCCTCCCCATGAGTGGGGCCCCTTTTTGCAAAGGCCTGGGCGCCCCGGCGGCCACTGTGCTTCTGGCTGCACAGTTGGAGCGTAGGCGGAATGGGCCGTGGGCCTCTGTAAGAGAACTCGGGGCTCCACTTCCCACGTGTGACCCCTTGGCGTTCGCCTGGCATGTGCCCAGCGCTTTGGGAAAGCCCTCCCTGCCGCCCTGGCGGAGCGACTGTCCAGCAGTCAGCTGAGTGAGGTGGGCAATATTGAAATGGTCTGAAATAAAATTTGGCAAAATGTTCTCTTCTTTTGTTATGTTAATCAGAACTGCATTCATCACATGTCACAACCTGACGTGCCTGTGAAGTACCTTGGGTGCTTCCTCTGTGGAGTCGCTTCCCTTTGGGCGGGTGGGACCTGGGCCTCCGGAGCCTGTCATCCCAGACCTGCCCGAGACATCCTTCCTTCTGCCCCCTCTCCCCCATCTCTGTCCCGGACCCCTGCCTGGAGAAGTCTTCCCCGAGCAGAGCCCAGCTGGCTGCAGCCCCTCCGCCCTGTGCAATGAGGGGACAAGGCCCCGAGAACAGGGGGCGCTGGGCTGGGGTCACCCAGCTGGACGCATTGGCTTCTGAAGGCATCAGGCTCCCAGGGTTTGACTGAGATTGCGGGCTTCTCCCAGGCCTGGCTCCGCCCCTGTGGACTGCAGCAGGTCCAGACCTGGTCCAGACAGGCCAGGGCTGGGGCCAACGTTGAGGCGGCCTGGCGGAGCAGAGAGGCCACAGGAGCAGAGCAGGAGCAATGGCAGAGAGACAGGATGGGCCTGGATTCTGGGGGGATATCTGCCCTTGACCGCCTGACGTCCCAGGAGGTTTTAGCCGAGCAGCGGCCTCACCCCGAGACGGGAGCTTGGACCTGCCCAGGGTGGTCTGCCAAGTTCTCGTTCCAGGGGAAGAGGAGCCACCCTCGTGTCATGGGAGATGGTGTCTTCCCAAAGTGGTCTGTGTGGATTTCTGTTGGGGCCAAAAGCCAGAGCTTATGGGTTTGCAGTTCTCCAGCTGAAGACCCTCTCTCCCCAGGTAGAGGGAGGAATAGTTTCTGCACCCCTCCCCTCCGTGGCCACCCCTACTGTCACCCAACGCGGCTGCCTTTGGAAAATCTCTAGCTCTCTTCCGTCTCCATCCAAACTAGTCTGGAGCCGGGGGCAGCGGGCTGAGGAGGATGTTCAGGATGTGCCCGGGTGCCGTGGGGGATGCGGACAGGGGCCTGGGCGTGGAGGGCCTGGCCTGGTGGGGCATCTTCCAGGGCCAGCCTCCCCCTCTGCAGAGGCCGTGGCCATGTGCTTCTGGGGTGCCAGGGGTCCTCTTCCTCCCGCAGGGCCCGGGGCCTTGCTCTGCCCTGGCCTCCTTTCCCTGGGGAGTGGTGGCCGGCTCTGCTCCAGCCCAGGCACCCCTGGTGGAAGTGGCTCGTGGACTTGCTGACTGTTGCGCCAGTCTGGGAAGTCCCTAATGAACGTGCCGGCCTCCTAACTCTGGCCGATTGCAAAGATGACAAGGGCCGCTTTCCTGGGTGGACACGGGTCTGCGCCCTCCCGGTGGCCACTGGCCCAGCTGGGCGCGGAGTTGGCCCGTGACTTGTGAGCGGGTGCTGCTGAGAGCCGAGCCCCGAGCTCATGCACCACACGTCAGAGGAGGGTATTTATTGTCCAGGTTAAGCTTCATTAAAGCAGAGGCCCATTTTCCATTTATGATACGAGTTTCTTATTTATTAAATTGCTGTTTTAATATAATTTACCAAGTCACTGATGACAAATAATCCACTTAAGTGAAGCTGTAAAACTCCCTTTTTTCCCCCTAATGCTGTGTTCCTGAGAAAGAGTGGCTTCCATTACGTTCTGCCTGTCAGTTGAGGCTGCAGAATTTATGTTCCAGCCTTATTAATTCCCAGTGTGGGGGATGAGAGGGCTGCCCTGGGGCTGCCCTTTGCACTCTTTGGTTAAATAAAAGGTTATTGAGCAAATGAAGAGTGTAAACAGGATTCCTGGGAGAACCCATGTTTCTGGAGCATCCCTAAGTCCTCCTGGGGACCTTTTCCATTTGCAATGCTAATTCCTAATCATGCATTCTTCAGGACTGGTCCCTCAAGGCCCTCTAGAGCTGCCTGTTGTGCAGCCACCTTCAGTACTGGAAAGGGATAGAGCCTGTTTCTTCAGGTGTGTCCTCAGATGCCGGCTTCTGCTCGCTCAGCCTGTGGGTTTCTCCAAGCTCCTGGGAACCTGAGCTAGTGTCCTGGGAAGCGTGTGCCGTTTCATTGTCTTTAATCCTACTGCGCTGGAATTGCCATAAGGGGCCCCTGTGGCCCCAGAACTAGCAGCCCCAGCCAGGTGTGTGTGGGGGTGAACACGGATGAGAATGTGGGTGGGCGCTGCCACACACACACAGGGCACTGGGGAGAGGCTCCCAGCTGAGCGGGGCCGATCGTGCAGAGATCGGAGATGCTCCCGAGAGGCCTGGCAGCTGGGCAGGAGCACAGTGGGGCCTGGAAAGGGTCTGGCATACAGGGGGAGAGGGGAATGGGTAAGGGTTCGGAGTGTCAGGGGATGATGCATCCTGTTGGAGAGTCAAACTTGCGAGAGAACGCGAGATGGGAGTAGGCTAATTAGGTTATCCTGGTGATCCCTTGAAGGCCGTGCAGGGCCTGCAGCACAGGCTGGGAATGCTGAAGGGGTTGTGAGGCCCCTTGCGGCATCTCCGCAAGTGCCAGCAATTTTAGTCCCAACATAGACAAACATTTTAAATTATAACGGCGAAGCACATTTTAATGGATATTAGGAAAAAATATATTTAGCACATCAAATCATACTACAAAGCTACAGTAGTAATCCATTCAAGTTCTTAAAGTGAGTTGATTTAAAGGAAAATGAGAGGCCTGGGGATTCCATTTCTGAGAGTGTGGTGGAATTATTGTCAAAAAGACCCCTGCTGTTAGAAAGCGTACCAAAGGCTGCTGATGCACGCCCGTAGCGAACTGGGATGCAGTTGAAGAGATAATTAATGAACTAGGAGAAAGAGGTAAAGAGATTCTTCTTCCAGAGAGACAAGGAGGTGGAAATACAGAAGAGAAATGGAAAGCAATGGAGGAGAGAGGATAGGCTGAGAAGACCCAGAATCCATCTCGTCAGAGGTCTGGGATGATAAAATAAAGAGAAAGGCAGAAGGATAAAGATAGAGTGGTTGAGAAGTTACCTATTCTCAAGATTCAAAAAGACCAAGATATCTCTAGCAGAAAAAATACCATAAGGAAAGTGCACAGCATCCCAGACAAAGAGAGTATATCAAAGCAGCCAGAGAGAAAAGTTAGATTTTCTGTTAAAAGAATGATAAATAGATTGATAGCTTTAAACAGAGGCCAGAAGATCGTGGAATCACAGCTTTAAAAGTAACAGCCAACTCAGAATTGTATCTCCAGCAAAACCATCTTTCAAGAAGGAGGATGAAGGAAACATTTTTAGACAAATAAAAACTAGGGGGCTTACAACCAAAAGACCTCTTGTTAAAGGAACCTTTGAAGGTTAAATTTCAAGAAGGGAAATAGTTTCAGAAGATTTGAGATGCAAGAGGGAATCATGAGCAGAAAAAAAAGGGTGAAGTTTAAACACATGAAAAGCAACAAAAAGACTGTCTTAATTTGTAAGGTTAAAAAGGATCAAGATGGAACTGAAATCTTGGTCAGAATAGCAGATAGCTAAGGAAGACGTGTATATGTTTCTGGTATGACTGGAATGAAAATATTCATGATTTCTTGTATTGTTTGGGAGGAGAATAAAGATAACATTTCATTTAGACCATTAAGTTAAATATGCATGTTAAAATACATAGGGTAGCTTTTAAAAGAATAGAAATAATTCAGTAACTTCCAGATTAGTTGCGAACAGGGCAGTGGAATGAAGGATAAAGTATATCAACCCACATGTCGGCAAGATTGAAAAATATTAGGAAAAATGGGACAATAGGAAACTTCAAAATAAGAGGCTGCAAATCAGTGTGAATGGGTCAGTAATCACAGCTAGCCGATATTAAACTCTTTAGTTAGGGACCACGACTGGACTTAAAAAAATCTAATGCAAACCTTCTCGCCGTCCTGATTCTGTGATATCAGGGCAGGCTAAACATTCGCTATATTAGAAACCACGCATGTGTCCCCAGACCTCGTTTTTCCCCCTAGGTCTGGTTTTTAGAATGCTGGTGATAAACCAAGCCTGAGTTATTTTATGACCATCCTATATGGGAAATGACTGTGACTCTAGGTATCTTTGTTCAGCCTTAAGAGATATAGCAGGGGGCAGATGTGGCTCAAATGGTTGGGTGTCCATCTCCCATGTGGAGGGACCTGGGTTCAATCCCTGGGATCCCCCGGTAAAAATTTTAAAAAAGAAAAATACAGAAGGTGCACCGGCCACCAGGCCCCGTGCGTGGGTGTGCTGTCAGGCTCTGCGTGTGGGTGGGCCGCCAGGCCCCGCACATGGGTGAGCCCCCCCAGGCCCTGCCGAGCCACGCAGCAAGATGATGACGTAACAGGAGAGTGACACAAGGGAGAGCCAAG
>JAQZBX010111435.1:0-10287 GCA_029593785.1 Cabassous unicinctus
TTTACCATATGAGAGGCCCCGGGTTCGCTTCCCGGCGCCTCCTTGTGAGGGCAGAGGCCGGCTCGCGCGGCGCTGTGGGCTGATGCAGCAAGACCTCACAGCAAGGGGGAGATAAGCAGACACAGAGAAGACACGCAGCGAATGGACACAGCAGCACAAGCAGCAAGGGGGGGATAAATAAATAAAATAAATAAATCTTAAAAAAAAAAAATCTAATCAATTTAGATTCAAAGATGTGTTTTTTAATGAAAAACAGCAGGAGACTACAAAATACTGGTGACGTGTGCTGTCACTTTGTGACTTCAGTTGTTTTTTACTACCCTAAAAGGGAAATCATTCATTTCTCAAAAATACTTCCTACAATTTAAATATCCTGCAACGGGGTAGTCCAGTTAGTCTGTAATTTTGTAGTGGGTTTACAATATACGTTTTGTTATTTGAGCTATAGAAGAGGACAGAGACACAATACTAGCTCCTGCTTTTAGGGGACCTCATATCTCCGTGGTGACTAGGGCATGTACACAAGAAAAGACTATTCGTAATTGTTAGCCACTTGCTGAAGGATGGCAGTAAACACCAAAGGAATTCAGAGAAAGAAGGTGCCATTTCAAGAGGAATGGAGGGGCTCCTGACAGGTGACATTTAATGTCAGGAAGGTCTGATAAAGGGAAGAGCAATGTCAAGCTCCAGAGACAGCAAACACACGTAAAGTACTGTTTGGAGACTGTTTGGGCTGCTCCCGAGGGCTTTTTGAGGAGATGTTAAAGGATTATATTGAAACTTCAGGATGAGGATAGTTGGGTGACGGCTTTGTGTGTGAGGGCAAGAGTTTAAACTCTTTTCAATCCTCTAAGTAATGGGGAGTCACTCAAGACTTTTACCTGTAAATGACAAAAAGATATCCTTTGAGCAGTTTAATCTGATGGCATGGTAAAGAGAAATTGGACAGATTGGATGATTGAAAAAGAGATGGGTGTCAGTTGTCGCAATTTAGGCAGCACGTTATAAAAGCTTTTGGTTGGGGTGTTGATAATGGTAACATAAGGGAAAGTGCCCTATACTTTCTGAAGGAAGAATCAATGGAATTTGGGGATGGGTTTTGGAAGAGAAAGTTGAATAAAGTGTCAGAGGTCACCCTTGAATCTTTACAGATGTTGGAGGGGATCTGAAAAAATAATAGTGGTCCAATAAAAACAAGCAAGTCAAGCAGGGCATTTGTTTGTTGAGTTGAGGGAGATGGTAAGTAGAATTTAAGTTAGCAATAGGATATCCATGTAGAAATTAGAGGCAATTGATGATTTGGGACTTTAACACATGGGTACTATCATTATAGAAGATATATATATATGTGTGTGTATTATTCACTTAGGGGTAATACTTAAAGCCAAGCAAATGAATTGCCAGAAGTAGAAAGAGAGCAGGCATCAAAGTATTGAATTTCAGGAGATCCCGTGTTGAGCATAAAGAAAGCAGATATTAAGGCATTGTTTCCCAAAGATTGTCCCATTGGGTATTAATTAGCCATACTAAAAATAATAAATGTATTGTGTAGAAATTTCCAGAAAAAGTGAATAAAATAAAATTATACTAGTCTCTTTAGTGTAGGATTTTTCTAAGCCTTTTATATGCAAATATGCAGTGTGCATCTCCAAAAGAGCTTATGGTATCCAGCCTTTTCCGAACCTATTTAGCCTTGGGAAGTTTTTCATAGGACATCTAATCATATCATATTCTTCATAGGCACTATGGGAAATACCACTCCAGTGAATAAGAGAGGCCAGAAGAATGGAACAGTGTAGCTCAACAGGTGTTACCATAGGAAGAAGTTTCAAGAAAAGCTGTTTTAGGAACGGTAGTAAAAACTAGCATTTATGTAACTTCTTGTTATGTGTCAGTCATTGTGCATGGAAGCAGGATTCTGTGTACTCTGACATCTGCGGGGGATCGTGTTGGTAGGTTGACTTGTAGCAGACTGCCTGGGTTTGAACCTGTGCATCACTAATTACTGGTTATATGGCCTTATCAAATAACCTGCCTCCTTCTCTGTGCCTCTATTTTTTCTTTCTTTCTAGCATGGCTAATTAAAACTTGTTTTCTTTTGATTTATTGATAGTTTGGAAAACCATCACAACTTGTTATTGGCAGTGCCATGCAAGGTTTTACAAGTATTGCAAAGCTACATCAGTGACTTTCATATAAGAGCTGAAAGATTCAGAAGATTTTTCCACAGCCCAGCTTACTGGTTCTATACATTTCAAACCTTGTTTCTCCTTCATTAGCTGAATCCATCCAGTACCAGTAACTGATTGGACACTTTATACAGAATCTGTCGTCTAGTGCATGCCCTGATAGCAGGTGTGTGGTGAGTTGGCACACGGGGTGATAGAAGTATTTCTGGGAGCCATTCCTACACCATGGCTATCCACAACTCAGCTACACAGGGAGTGACTGTGGAGCACATAAATACAGCCTATTAAACTAGTTGTACCCTTAATGCAACTTTCCCTTTGCCACATCTCACAGTGCCTCTACGCACTTCATCACCTCCTGACGTGGAAGGGAGCATGATGGAAAGAAACAGCATCTTAACGAGTCACATCTAAAACATCTTATTTTTGCAAATTGTACTAGAGCATACAGCTGTGGGAACACAGTGCCAGCCCTTCTCCCATAACCTTCCAAGGAGCCTGTGCAAATGAAGGAGTGAAGTGACTCGATAAAAACATCTCTAATAGAACATGACTCAGCACACTGGAAGAAATCTGTAATACTTTTGTTTTTGAGGTTTCCCAACTCAGGATTCTGAAATTCCAATTTTAGAAGTAACTGAGCAACGCGGGTCCTATCCCATGGTCAAAACACATATTGGCATACGGCTGCGCTCCTCGACTTCGAAAGCCCCAGCGTGGCACCAGGGATGAACCTTTTAGGCTTGTTTCTGATTGAAGAATCCTTCTTATGCACTTTCTCCAAGACTCAGCTAAGATAGAGATCCTTAAAGTTGGGATAATGGCAGGTGTCCTCCCTTGTTTTGACTTAAGTTATTTCTGTGCCCCCACTTTTATTGTAGCCATGATTTGATTTAAAATAGCTCATTTTGCACATTCCTACTCCTTTGCCATTAAGTTAAACTTAGGCATTGGGAAGTTTCCAAAGAGGAAGGAAAAGTAGAGGACAGAGTTTCCTGGAATGGGAGAGAAATGATGCAGCAAGATTTCTAATGAAAGCAGTAAGGATGGAGCAGTGCTGTAAGGCCATGGGTGGAAAGTTTCACAGAGCCGGGGGCCTGCCCAGGGAGAAAGCCCCTTGAGGATCCTCAGGCACCATGCCTGCCTCTGACTGCTAAGGAAGGTGAGGCCCGGACGAAGAGAGTGGCTCATCATTTCCAATAAAATTTTACTCAGTATTTTTAAGTGTTCTTAGATTTATCTCTGGATAGTAAACACTAGCAATTAACTAATTTACATAAATTTTTAACCCTTTGACAGTAGAATTTGGCAAGTCTGGAGAAGGTGCCCCTTAAAAGACATTTGGTGTTTTTGGGGTTTCGTTGTGGAAGGGGATGTGGGCCATGGAGAAGTGGCAAGAACGTGGGCAGTCTCCTGGGAAAGCCTTGCATAGGGCTGGCCCGGAGCAGGATGCGCAGGTCTCACCTCCAGACGGCTTGCAGGGCCTGTGTGGGAGCTCCCGTTCAGAGCAGCGGGTTCCTTTCACGGCAGGTAAGCTTCTGCCTCCTTTCATGTACTTAGGTCAAAACGGCATATTCTGAAATACCCTTTGTGAGAAGGCCTGTTTTAAATAGGAGGATACGCTGCCACTGAGACTGAGAACCCGCTCCGTCTTGGTAGACTCGTCAGGGAACACGGAGCAGCTCTGCTTTAAAGTTCTCTGTGGTTAAACAGATTGCACAGTGTGGGGTTAGGGCCTCTAATGTAGGTCCCCCACCCCCACCCCCCACGTACAGGATTCGCTCCAGTCCCAGCTGACTACTTGCTGCCTCCTGAACATGCCTTGCTATTTCTTTTCTCTGTGCATCTCTACGCCCTGTTCTTTTTGTAGCGCTAATGTTTGCCCTCCCCCACATCCCTTCTCAAATCCTACCTACCTTCTGCAAGCTACTTAAATGCTCCTTCCTTCTTGAAGTCATTCTTAGTTTTTCTGGTGTGAATCAATCTCTCGGTCCCTCTCTCTTTCCCCCCCTTCCTCCCTCTCCCTTCCTCTCTTGCTGTCCTTTCGAAGGATACAGTCTGCCTTGTGATGCCGCTCTTACTGGTTCTATACATTTCCAACCTTGTTTCTCCTTCATTCCGTTCCATGACAGAGAGGTGGTGTCTTGTACTTTTTGTTTGCCTTACTCTTCGTGTTTGGAATAAATCGGACAGATTCAGTTTTTCTTTGTTGCATCCATTAATTCATTTATTAAGGACCTACTATTTGCCAGATACTGTTCTAGACATTGGAGTCAGCACTGAACCAAGCACACAAAAGTTTCTTCCCTGATGAAGCTTACATTAATTGAATTGCATTTATACTTGTATTTTTCCTTTAGTCTGCCAATAAAGATAGTCACATATATCTGGACTTTTCATTGATTTATAAAAGATGAGTCTTGTTTTCTAGTCTTTGACAGCTCATTTCATATAGTCAGCTCATGCTAGCTGGCATTAGTAGATGCTGTCTATAGGGTACTTCTTCTCTCGTTTGACAACTATTCTTGTAGAATTCTTTTCAATTGATCCAAACGCTGACTTAGACAGTGGTTTAGGTGACTGATGTATAGGATTGCATATACATTTGTTACTTAGGGGTTTTACTGCCTCGTGGGTGGGTACTAAACGCAGCCACCATCTTGGAGGCGTCTTTCCCAGTCACCACCTTGCCCCTCTCCCTTCTAACTCCAGCCCAGTCACTCGTTTAAGATCCTGTTCTTAATTTTTAAAATCACATTATTGGTTCTAATCTTATTAGATATGTGTATTAGTCAGCCAAAGGGGTGCTAATGTGAAACACCAAAAATGGGTTGGTCTTTATAAAGGGTATTTATTTGGGGTAGAAGTCCACAGATACCAGGCCATAAAGCGTCAACAGTCCATTGTCACGTGTTAGAGCAAGACAGCTGCCGGCGTTTGCCAGGGTTCAGGCTTCTGGGGTTCCTCTCTTCCCGGGGCTGCGTTTCTCTCCGGGCTTAGCTCCTGGTTCCTCCACAAGGTCAGCTGTAGACAATCAGGCAAATGGCTTGCTTCTCTTCTCCTGGGGCCTTGTTTCCAACATCAAAACTGCTTCTCAAAAGACTGCTTCAACTCTGTTCTTTGCCTTGCCTTTTACATTCAATTCCCCACCCACCAGGGGATGGGGCTCAACGCCCTACTGACTGACATGGCCCAGTCAACGCCCTAATCATAATTCAATCATGCCCAGATTAACAGATCAGATTACAGGCATGATCCAATTATATTTTTGGAATTCATAATTACATCAAATTCCTCGATATGCTTACAATATGCTTATGTTTTCCTTCATTGATTGAATTAGTTAGGAAGTAAAATAAATATCTTAGCATTTAAGATTTTATGAGATGGCGTTTTATTTTATCATCATCCAAGTGAGAAAATTACTTGAAAAAGCAGATTGGTTTTATTTTCTTATTTGAGGCCTAACTGTAATCAAGATATTACCAATAAAATTCTTAGTCTGAAGAGGTAAAATTTAAAATCGGATGTGCATATTGTTGTAGCAAGTAATACAAGCAACTTTTTAGGGTGGGTATAGATGCAGTAATAATAGATGTTTAAATGAACTGTTTTATCATAACTTAAAATCATAATTTTATAATTCCCACTCATTTTAAAAAGTTCTCTCTCATTTACTCTGCTTCCTTAAAACTTCTAAAGCAGATGATTTATCCAGCTATAGAATGAGCATTTGTCCCTTCCCTGTCATCATCTGCATTTCTTAATTTTTGCCTGAGCTGAGTTTCTCTCCATAAAATATTGCCAGAGCTGTCCAGAACTAGAATGGTATAGTACAAGCTTTAATTGTTCATGGAAAAAAACAATCAACATATTTTATAGGGTAGATGTTTTTACTGCTGCTGTTCACATATAGCCCCAAATGGAAATTGCAAGAAATGGAGAAAGGTAGGAAATGAATTTTGAGTCTATTCAGAATCATGCTTTTTGTATAGTTATAGTCAGTGTTATTGTTATATTAATAAATACCTAAAATTCTTTTACTTTTAAATAATAACCGCTGTGGGAACATTTCCCTTCTTTAGCATTTCACCCAATAAACAGAAGCAATATATTTCTTGAGTTGAAACTGTTTGCACTAGGATTCAAAATGCATTCTTGGTAATGTACGTAATGGTTAGAGAATGTTTTAGACTTTATGCTTTCAATTTCAGTGCTTTCAAAGTATTTTATCCTGAGATTATAGTTATTCTTGGAATTTTTCCTAAGAAAAATTGGGGATGGGGACAAAAATGCAAGCAAACAACCTCATGCATCCTGACCACCACCAAGCCGCGATCGGAGCTGGGCAGCATCACTGGGGTGAATTTTGGGGACTGCACGTAAGCGGCTTGGGGCAGAGCCATGGCATGGAGGGGCTGGGCCGTGGTTTCCTCTGCCCGTAAGACACCACACCCAAACTGCTGTCGGGTCTCTGTAAATATTTTGAGGCTTTCCCAGGCCTCCTATCTCAGCCCAGTCTCTAGTCTGGGCAGAACTTCGTGTTTCTCAAATGAGCCTTTCACCCTTTACTTGGTGCTTGCCCTGGACTTTGTGATGAAAAGGATTCTGAAGGGTTCAATGGGTGGTTTGTTTTTTTTTTTTTAATGAATGAATGATTAAAAAGCTTTGCTGTCAAAACCACAGTCCTTCACAATCCCCATGAACCCATTCCAGAATTCTCTCACATTCATTCATTCATTCACTCATTCATTTCTTTTTTCAACCTGGGCTAGGTATTAGGTATGTAGTGGATAATAGCAGACATATTTCCTCGAATTAAGTTTATAATGATGGTAATATTAATGACAGGAATTAAGAATGACGATAGCACTAATCATGTTTTATGGAGCGCTTCCTATGTGACAGGAGCTGGGCTTAATCAGAAATGTGTTTTCTCACTGAACCCTCACAAACTCTCAACAGAGCCCTCATTTAATAGGTGAATAAATCGAGGTTAGGTAACTTGCCGATGGTCATACTCCAGCAAGTCTGACTCCAGAGTTCCTTATTCTAGCAACAGTGTATGTTGCACGTGGGGGATTGACAGTCTCATACTCTCTCCCAAAGTCCACAGGACTTCGTCTCTTGCATGGCATTTATAGTTGACCTGGACTCATACGGTAGTTCCCACGGCTGCACGATAAACTACCACACATTTAGCAACTTGAAGCAGTGAACATTTATTATCTCACCATTTTCCTGGCTCAGGAGTCGGGTGCAGTTTAACTGGGTCGAGACCACCAGGAGCGTGTCCTGTGGCTTCTCTCTCACCTCTGGACCCTCTTTTAAAGGGCTCCCCTGATTCGGTCCCTTTAGGGATCATCTCCACCTGGATGAGCTCACAGTCAGCTGGTTAGGAATTTTAATTACACCCAAAATCCTCCTACCTTGGCCATATAAGCCACCTCATTGTCGGAGTTGCAACCCCTCATCATCGGAGTTGCAACCTTCATCATTGGACTTTTGCAACACCTAATCGTCGGACTTGCAAACCCCCATTGTCACAGGTTCCGCCCATACTCAGGGCAGAGATCACACCAAGCCGTGGGTCCTTGGGGGCTCTGCTTAGAATCTTTGGCCCACAACTTACAGTGAGGAAGACTTGTTTCTTCTCTACATCTGTACCTTTAACTTGGCAGCAGCCTAGAGCTAACAGCCTTGTTTTTCCCCACTACATGCAACAAAATGCCATGCACAGAATAGGCAGTTGATGTTTGTTAGATGGCTGAATGAGTATGGAATTTTTATCTTCGTGTGTCAATTGTCATCTCACTCAGAGTTCTTTTGGCTTATAAATTATATATAATTTATATATATTTAATTATGCCTATTTCTAGAAAGAGGTCTGTGTCATCACTATCTGGAAGCTATGTTGGTGCAAAAGTAGTGATTTTGTCTTTGGGGAGAAGAAAAAAGACCCACAATGTTTTATGCTGTAAGTTTGGCTGTGTTTCTTGGTGGAATGCTGACATTCTTCAGAGATGGAGAATGTAAGCATATGCTATCAGTTAGTAGGTTGATGAGGAGCTTTGTAAACAAGCAGTGCCAAAGTGTTGAAAAATTGGCATTACCTCATCTTATTTACAACTGAACTGCAGGGAGATTTGGGATGACACAGATTGGCACATTGTCACAGTGCTTTTAAGTCATCTATCAATGATCTTTCTCAGTACAGAAATATATCATTCTATTACATGATTAAAAAATTCCTGTGGTACTGGTTTCATTGTTCAAGTGAAGGTTTAATTCATATCTAAAGTTACTCTTCCATAAACCTTACACTCTTTTTGGTATTCCTAATAAACACTATCAGGAATTTCTGACAACCCCATATATCACCCTGAATTCCTTTTGTAGTCCTTTCTCAAATTTAAGTTATTTTTTTCTGGTTAATGGTAATAGTAACATTGAAGTTATAGAAAACAAGTTTAGAAGCTTACTTTTTCTTTGGAGAGGTTTGAAGTCTTCTCTGGCAAAACCAAGAAGAATTTCCAGGACTTCTCTTACATGGTAGTATTGTACTTCATCCACTTATCCTGTTCTTCTGCTTTATCTTCTGGGGATTATTTTTGTACTGTCATTTTGGAAATTATGGGCTTATCCAGCTGAATTATAGAATACCACTGACTCCAAACAGGAAAATGACATGGAAACCCAAATAAACATTTGGAAAATATGAAAATGTTCACAGCCAGACAGTTTGGATAATTTTGGATTCAAGTATCCTTTCTTTTTACATAAATAGCTTCATGTGGGTTCAAGAGATGACTAGCCAAATCCTTTTTTTTTTAACCTATGTAGACATGGCTTATTTTTCTCTTTCTTCTCGTGGTTTCTTCTCAGCCCTGGTCCCCTAGTCTGAGGGGGTGATTTTACCTAGCAGGCATTTTATTAGGACCTGCTACTTGTTAGTTAGCTCATATAATTTGAGAAAACTAGTTGTTAACCAACAGTATTTACTGACCAGTGCATCAGAATGAGAACTAAAATATTTAGGCATAATTTTTGCTGCCCCTTCTCCTTGCTGTAGCAGCATGTGGGGGAGCACAGGCTTCACATCAGAGACGAGTTCAGATGCCGGCCCAGCTGTTGGCTCTCTGAGTCATCTTGGGCAAGTTACCATCTGGGTGATTATGCTCTGTTTACTCCTCCTATTAAATAATGGTCAGGGAGCCACCCTCCTGTGCGGTTTATGTGAGTAATGGGTACAAAGTGCTTAACACGGTGACTGGCACGTAATGTGTCATTTAAATCGTAACTATGACCACAATTACCTTTTATCTTATATGAACCTGGTAGATGTGGGGACCAGCACAGAGAAGCCCTTATTAGTGAAAAATAAGTGTTTTTCTGTGTAGTGTTCTCATAGGTATATGCAAATTTGCATATGGCACCAGTGTTTAAAATAACAAACAGCTGTTTTACAAGGTACTTTTGAATATTACCCACCTGTTTTCAGTGATGCATAGTACTTAGACGCTTAGGGGAGAAGTTTCTGTATATATGTGTAGTGAACTATTAATGGAATATTTCCACAATATTGGATAGATTCTTATATATATATATATATATATATACACAAAAAAAATACACATATATACACATATATATATAACACACACACATATATAAATTTCTATTTTTACTTGGATATTTTAATAATTGAGAAAAGGAAAGAAATCTGTTAAGGTGAAGGATTTGTATACAAATGGATGCTTGCGATTGGGTATTAACTGAGCTACAGAGCAGACAGAAAAAAAACCCTAAAATAATTCTTGTTATATTTATAAAAACCAAAAGATAACATTCATAAAGCCCTGCCAGTACGCCTGCACTTCTCATCTAAGCACTGCACAGGTATTAATCCATTTAATCTTCACAGCAGATCAATGAGGTAGGCATTATTGGCATTGCCATTTTACAGATAAGGAAGCTAAGTGACTTGTCTGTGGCCACGCAGCCAATATAAGGGAGAACAGGGATTTGAAGCCTTGTGGTGTGTCTCCAAAACCATGGCCTGTAACCAATGTGCCATTTCTAGCACATGGATGCCAAA
>JAQZBX010111436.1:0-10283 GCA_029593785.1 Cabassous unicinctus
TTTCTTTTCTGGAAATACATCTCTTCTATTTCATTGTTCCAGCATTTCCTGGGTTGTTGCTCTTGAACATGTAATTTATGATGGAAGAAAAATGTAAAGTTTTGTTCCTGCCTGCTAAATGTGAAAAAGAAAGTAGAGGTCAATCACCTCACTTACATGATTTTGACCCAGAATATGCATCGCAATGCTAAAATATTATTAGCCTCAAGGTCATCATACTGCTATACTTGTCTACAAGTGTTGCTGTAAATTGTATCTTCTGGCCTGGAAGTTATGTGTGCTCATGACATTTGGGTGTGATGTCCCCACCACTCCCCAAAATAGAAAAGGAAGATATATATTGGATAATTAGTAATTTACCAAAGTAGCAAATGAAAATTCAGAGTTTGAAGAGGTTTAAAATAAGTCTTATTATTTTCAAATATTTCAGTCTGGGTATCAATATAAATAGTTTAGAGATATTTGATTTTTATAATAGCTTGATATTTTATATATAAAATTAATTAAAAAACAACTAAATATATGCAATGCCTGACTGCTAGTTTCATTCCCAAGAGCTGTATCAAATAGAAATAATGATCCCAGGCCTTCCTGAAAGGAAAGGAGTATGAAACAGATGTTTAACTCAACTCTTTCAAATACAGAGTTTGTGGAAGTTTTTGGTACTCTTTTCATCTAAACTGTTGTGAAAGGCTCAACTACCACTTTCCATCTTTTCCAGATGTCTGGACATAACGTCTTCAGGACAATGATGTAATGATTGTTGCTGAAGTATTCATTTCCATTCCTGGGGAATTCCATTCCATGTGCTCAAGATAGTGAAAACTAAAGAAATCTGGTTGTCTGGTGATATTTGGAGCTGGCATTTCAAGTCTAGAATTCTTTACTGTGTCAGAACAGTAAAGCTTATTTAGTTTATGCAACATTTTGGGGTTCTTCTTTTATTCAAGAGTATCATGGTTCCAAATTGGTACACTAAAGAAGAAAATGACAGCAGTGGAGGAAAGAAGATATGAAAACATTTGGGATAAAAGGTATAGTCATTTCCTCATATTTTATAGTAGAGCATCCATATTTATTGTGCAAAACCTAAAGTCTAAATGTGATATGCAAAGCAAAAGAAGATAAAATCTATTTCATAATAGTAAAAAAAATGGTAAAATGTTAAAAAGAGATTACAGCATCTTCTAAATTATCAGTACACAAAAACAAACAAAGAACAAGCATGAAGACCCAAAGACATATGGACACCTTCCTATGGTTAAATGTGAATAGAATATTTCCCAAAAGCATTACAGTGCCTGGTTAAGAGGTTCTGCTCTACCCACAGTAATAGGGAAATTGACTAGAGGTATGAGTTTAAGGGTAGCATGTGAAACATAGTTTCCCTTGTATCATTTTTTTAAGTTCATGTTTGAGTTTATCCAACATTTTATTTTGAAACTTTTTACAAAGTTAATGAAAAATTGAAGTGTTATAGGACACTTATCTATCATTTATCTGAATTTATTAAATTGGTAACATATTTTTCTCTATATGAACTTTTAAATTTATAGATATAGATAAAGATTTTTTCAAATGTTACATAAAATATACAATTTTTTCACATATAATTATCATATATACATTTATGCATATATGACATTTCTAATATTCTTATAAAAATTTCTCTCAGTGCATTACTTAAATGTTTGACAGAAGTTTGCAGGCAACCTGATATTTCACCCTCAAACGTTTTAGAACATATGTGATGAAATCAAGACATTCTCCAATAAAATCACATTTCCATTCCCATAGTAAGTTAAAAAAAGTCAACTTTGATCTAACAATATCACAAATGCTATGTGTAAACATATGTACAATATTCCATATAAAATATTACAAATATGTCTATATATTATAAAATATATTTAATAAATTTATAATGTCTTATTAATCGTACATATTTATAAATTGTAATTTATCTAACCAAAAGAGTATGAAGGCATAATAAATACTGAAGGCTACATTTCTCTATAAACTAATATTCAGTGATTTCTATAATATATTTTTAAATTAATATAAAAGACAAGGTGCAAATAATGTATATGGCAGGCCTCCTTTCATATAAGAAAGAAAGGAAAATAAGGAAAAATAACATATATACATACACACACATATTAATATACGTGCACAAATACATAAGCACAATAATATTTGTAATGAGTCACCAACACAATCAATAGAAATCCAAAAGGGATTATCTTTGGTAGGAATAAGGTTGGAAGGATAGGGTCTGACAATGAAAATTGTGAGTATAAATTTTTATGTATTTATGACAATGTACAATTTCTCTTTATTTAAAAATAAATGAAATAAATGACATGAATGAAAAAAGTAAGTCCTAAAATTGAATACAAAAAGGAAAACCAAATTAATTGCACATCAAATTCCTATTGTGGTCATAAAGGAAAAAAAATTAATTCCAAAAACTTCTTGACACATTACCTAAGAATATAAAATTAATGGCAAACACTAAAAGGACTGCAAAATAATTTGGACCTTGTTATCACAATGGTAGTAGCACTAATGTTGTAATGAGAAAATGAGTGAATATTTATTGTAGACAATAGAAAATTATGAAATATAGTGAAACTTTTGAGAAATCAGAATTTATGCTATGGGAATTATGAGTTATAAAAATTGGGTGGGGACATAACAGAAGGTACTTTGAGGTATTTTATTGATGTTCAATTGGAATTAGAATAATTGTTATGACTCCTGAGAACCCAAAATATACATTTAAGATGTTTGATTTAAATGAAAAATGATGTATACAATTTTACAAGGTCTAAAGTAATAAATGCACTGCTGAACAATAAAGTTAAGGGTATGAATTTCCCATTCATTTGGATCTAAAGGGTTGTAAAAACAACATTTCTCATGCGCATGGTATATAGTTTTGGCAATTTAAAAGTGCATAGTAACAACTTAAAATATTGTTATAGTTTATGAGTCTATCATGAAAAGTGCAAATTTGTAGCAAGTTGATTGTATGATGATATTAAACAAGACTGATTTTTCAGGTTATACTAAAAATATCCTATAACATCAATTAATTGTTAACTTTGTCTGGGAATACAAGTCCTAGAAAAAGTGTTATTGTATTTTACTCCAGAACATTAAAATAAACAAAATCGTCAATCTTCTACAATTTGGATTTCTTTTTCAATATATTAAATTGATTAGCTAGGTTGGTAGTAATTCAGTTTTATAAAGATTTATAGAGAAGAGTTTTAAAAAGAAGAGAAGCGTATTCCCCGTAGAGCCATAATAATTGCTTTCCCTAAGGGGAAAGGAAGCATAATATAAATTATGCAACAAATTCTAATGTTAACTTTCTATATAAGAGAGGAGTTTGTTTTTCTTTAGTTTGTATTTGCGCTGGCTGGATCATTTTACTTTCATCTTGTTGAAACCTCTTATTGGTAATGAAATCATTGAAACTGAGGAGCCAAAAAATTCTCTGCTAAATTATGGGTTGTTTAATATAAAACAAACAATTAGATGTTTGTAAAGATGTTAATGTGATGAGAAAATTTACACATTTAAGGAACTTGCTCAAACCAGATAACAATCAGCTAAGGTAAAGTTTTAATATTTAAAAAAATATTAATGAATGATTACATGAATAAAAATTGAGTTCTAAAAATGATGCATACCCACACACGTGTCCAATTACACAGGTGTAAATTTCTGCTGCATCTAACGCATGTTTTTGAGAGACCAATTTATCAACAGAGATATCAAAAAGCAGGTGGAGACATGACCCTGTAGAAGGAATTTTGACTCCTCTAGTTCCTCAGCTATAATTCCATTGGGTTAAAAAGGTAGGGAAGAGAATGCTTCTTTAGCAATATATTTTAAAACACAATACCAAAACCTGTTTTTCTAAGAAATTTTAAATGTGATATCCCCTTGATATTGATATATTAAATAAATTGTAAACTTTGAATTAAGATCTAAGACATATTTAATATAATTTGGCTTCCTGAACTTATTTTATTTTTCTCTATGAAGTAGAAACTTGAAGTTACTATTTGCTACAGAGAGAAGATACATATGTAGTATGTTTGCATTTGACCAGATGTAAAACTGTAATTCAGAAATAACAGGAAACTTAATTTCTGGATAATTTCCAATGTAAGGCTAATCTTAGCCATATGCCCCTTGCTCTGAATCCTCATTAGATGGTTGGCTATTTCTGATATGAAAAATGTTGACTTCAAAATATATGATTCATGTCCTCTTATGTTTATAATCTAGTTAATGCCTAACAAGGCAGGTTGGGAGATTGAACTTCATAGTGACTTTTCTGACTCAGGAAAAAATAAGCTGTCAATACATTGCTTAATAAGGAAAGTTATAGTTCTTTTCCTCAGCAATATATTATTAAAGAAAATATCACTTCTATTTTTCTAATATATTGGCAAATACCTGACATTTTTGCTTCAAAAGGAGGGTTTGTTATTTTAAGTTCACTCCCTACATGTTTATGCCAACACTAAAAGTTTGACTTAAGAAATTTAATCATAAGAGGTGAAAATTAACAGCAAAGTTATCATTTTTTGAGGATGCACATGTTCATGTAGCCTGGTGTACAATCGACATGGTGTTTTTTCTCAGAATGTTATTGACTTATTTCTCATAGTCCTCACTTAGAAAAATTAAGTATAAATGATAAATGATAGTATAAATTAAAATGTGTACTTCATATAAAATTTTATATTTACTGTATTAAATATTAACATTTTGTGTAACTAAAGGTACCCTTAATTTCTTATATTCACTATTTTCTTTTCTAGTATCTTGAACATTTGAGAACTAAGATTTAAGACTGCAAATTTTTTCACTCTCACCTTTATTTTTTTGCTCTTTTAACAAACTTTTCTTAATAATTAAAGTTATCTAAGCATTGTGTGCTTAGTATAGTAACTTTATTCAAAAGTTTCATTATTTACAAGCAGCACTGAAAAGTCTATTTTCTCTCAATTCGAACACATGCTGCTGATTAAAGAAATAAAAGAATTGCAATAACAATGTTAAGTAAAGAAAAACATCTTCCAATAAATCTCAGAAATTCTTATTTATATCTTTCTGGGGGAAAGTGGCAGAATAAATGTTTTCATTTGCTTAAAGAAACCATTATGTATACTTTGCATTATTTAAGCTGCATATTTTATCTGAGCCAAGGAATCATTAAGAATTTCCACCAGGTAAAAGAATTGAGTGGTGGTAGTTATTGTACGAGGACCATAGATGCTGACCTTTGCATTTTATTGTCTGAACTTATTTTCAGTTTGAATTTTCCATCAGCACATGTGATATTTTTTAAACAGAAGATATCACTTTCTAAAGTGACAGAAAAAATCGAATTAAGTATCCATTTGCAGAACTTCAATTAAATTAAAAGATTTTTGAAAATTATCAAAAAAATTGTGATGATTTGGGCTATTTTGGTATATTGAAATGAAATTAGGCAATTAAACAGGGATAAATAAATAAGATCAATATGTGCTAGCACATATAAATTTGAAACCCCATATGTGCCAATATTTAAATCTTAATGGGAAAGGGTGGTGAATACGTATGCAAATATATCTGTTTCATGTTGCTGTCACAGGAAAACATTATCAACAATGATTTTTTTATATTATAAAGCTGAATATTAATTTGTATTGTTATAATCTTTGAGAAGATAACAGGCTAAAGTTCATATTTTCATATGATTTTGAAGTTCTGGAAGCATTCTCATATTTACTCCTTTCCAATAGGAACACTTTGTCAGACCAATAGCACCCAATTCATTCATTCTTTCACTGTAAAATTATTCATGTGCTTCCATTATGTTCCTACTATTTGCTAACAGTTGTGAAAATTTTCATATAAAATATAAAGTTGAATTTCTAATATATACTTAGTATTGAATCAGTAAACCTTGTGATAGTACAAGGCAGAAAAACATGGTGTCTAAGTAGATGTGGTGTGGAGTGCACTATCAGATTTCACTGAATTGTAAAATCCAAAATACTCCTTAGGGATCAAAAATGATTTTTAAAAAAACCGAGGATGAATATTCTAAGAAATATCATGTTGCATGGTATGTTTATAAAAGTAATTACAATAATTTAAAGCTATAATTGAAATAGTGCTATCACAATTCATCAACGTTACTGGAACTATTTTTTGAATGTTATCACTAGGCTCCTGGTTTTTGATCCTAATCTTTGCAGCTTGGTTTAATTTGCTCCAGAAAGGTCCGTGTGTAGAGAAGAGATGGACGTAGACAATCAGAGAACCGTGAATGATTTTATCCTCATAGGGCTCTCTGATCTCCCAGAGTTGCGCTATCCTCTCTTTGTGATTTTTGCTGTCATCTATCAGGTCACCTTGAAGGGAAATGGCACCATTCTCCTTTCCTTTGGAACTGAGAAAAAGCTGCACACGCCTATGTATTGCTTCTTGGCAAATTTGTACCTCTTAGACATGTTCTGCCCATCAGGTACTGTTGCCAAGATGCTTGAGAACCTCCTGACTGAGAACCAAAGCGTTTCTTTTATTGGGTGTGCTTTGCAGCTCTATTTCTTGGTGGCCCTGGCAGGGACTGAGGTCCTCCTTCTGGCCATCATGGCTTAGCACTGGTATGTGGCCATCTGTATCCCCCTTCGTTATACCCTTATCGTGTCTAAGTTGCATTGTATACAGCTGACTCCTGGAACCTGGGCAACAGGGTTTCTTAATTCCCTTCTGCATACGGTGTTCACTTTCTGCTTGTCCTTCTGTAAGTCCCATCAGGTTAACCAGTATTACTGTGATATCCCGCCAATGGTGGCACTCTCCTGTTCTTCCACTTATGTGGTAGAAATGCTTGTTTTGGTGGAAGGAGGTTTCTTGGGAATCACTGCCTTTCTGATCACCTTTATTTCTTATATCTTCATCTATCAACCATCCAAAATTCCAATAGGCTGAATGGAAGTGCAGAGCCTTCTCCACATGCACTTCTCACCTTCTTGTAGTTGGTCTCTTTTATGGCACAGTACTATTTACCTACATGCCATCACTCCTCCCGTCAATATTCCCCAGCCAGAGATAGGCTCATCTCAATGCTGTATGGGGTTATTACTCCAATGTTAAACCCTATCATCTACAGCTTGAGAAACACAGATGTTAAAGAAGCCCTTAGAAAAATTTTATCTCATAAAACATGTTCACAGCTCACATAATATTGACAATATTACCTACTTAACAATGTACTTAGACTAAATTCATAGGAAGACTTGGAATAACTCATAGAAAAACAGCTATATCTAGACATCAAGCTACATAGAGTAAACAAGCATGTGTATCAGAAAACTACACATGTGTGCACACATACATATATCTAGTGTTATGTCTATACATATATCTATATCTATCTATATATATTGGGATCATGAAAAGAATATCATCCAAAAATTGACATTTTTGAGAGTAAAACAAAGAACTGTTAATATTTACACTGTTATAAATGGTATAATTTGAACCTGTCTGATGTAAATTTGGGTCTGTAGTCATGTTATCTGTGTTCATATTCATAGTCATAGCCATAACTATATTTATATTTATATAACTTTATATTTATTACCATGTCAGTTCTATTTTCTATGTGATTTTTCTATATAAACTTATATCTATTTCCATATCTATATCAAGCTATCTGTAGATATTCCTCTTACTCTCTTTACCTTCATTTTCCCTCTGCTTATCCTCATATGCCATCTAATGCAAGAATATCATTGCATTCTTCCTCCTCTTCAAATCTGGTTTCTACTTACGCTATATTTCTCCACTATTTTCCTTTCCCTGTGGTAACATCCATTCTCATTTTCACCTCTCTAAGTGAATCTTTAAAACTTTTCCAGAGCTATACATAGAAGCAAATATATGTTAATTAGATTTACAGTGTAGAAAAATTCATACACACTGGACCAGTGAAATCATATATTAACTGTACATGTTTGATAATTTTTGCCTTAATTTTATTCTCTATACCAGAGTTTATATGTGATATGAAAGAATCGAGAGTAATTCACTTTGGATAAAATATCATGGAGTATATTAAATGCAATATAAATTAAGTAAAACTTTAAAATCAACCAATTTGTCACTTTAGATACCTGAAACTCAACTATTTAATATTTGATCACTTAATTCAATAAATTTGCCTCACCAAACTGATTGTTTTACAGAAAATACTGTGAAACCAAAATTATGTCTTGCCAGAAACATTGTGTATCTTATAAACTCTGATACAAATTATGCCTTTTTTGGGACAAGACTGGAAGAGATTGTTTGAAAATGTTTAAAATATCTAATGTAGAATTCCCACTGTGTATTAAAATATAGATATTTTTCAAATAATCATTTTTGCAGAGTAATAAATCTCATTTAGTCATGGTAATACTTGTTTCTTCTTAAGCATGAAAAATGTCTTCCACATACAATAAAAGTGTGTGATTACTTTCTGGCATCATGCTGTTATGGTTTGGGAGACTCTGCTGATTTGAAATCTTAAAATCACCATATATTTAAGCTGAATGAGATTGATAGATGGCATTCTTTTCCTGGACTGGAGTAGATGGGACTGTCTAAATCTAGAGATGATCATATATTGATGACTGCATTATTATTTCTTTAAAATACCCTTGTTTCCTGTCTTAGAATAAGAATGAGGGATATATTCTCTACCTCACCCTTCCCTAAAAGTCAGAGTCATCTGAGAGGATCTAGACAAATGATTTGACAGTTATGTTTAGAATAACTACTCATAGGATGTTGCTGTGACATGAGCTTCAATGTGAATGGATAATCCAGCTTAATATAGTTATTCCTTAAAATACAAGAAAAACTAGAGGGTTGAATCAATTGGTTAGGTTTTCATAACTGGTATTTGCATAAATAATTTTGCAACTCCTATTGATTATTTTAAAACTAGACTGACAGCAATCATGGATGGAACGAGATGACTGGAAAGACTGAAGGAATTTTCTTTTGATAGACAAATATGAAATGACTTTCCTTTTGTCAGAATGAAATGAAAATTGATGGCAGGGAGCTAGGGAAAAATCATTGACAAAAATGTTTCAATCTAGGTCAATAGAGGACATAATTTCAGTGGTCGCTGTGGCTGTTGGTCATAATCTGACACTGGAATTCCAGAGTATGTGAGCTCCATAAGCAAGGTATTCTATAGTCAATATATCCAAAGTAGTCTTTTTGCAGATCGTATTTTCCTTATGCACCCCAAGGAATGGCTGTAGATACTGATGCAGCAAAGTTTGACCAGTCTGTTGTAATTTCATAGTCACTATTTCACACTTAATTTGAAGTAATGTGGTGTCTTATGCTCCAAAACGCATATTGAACTGGCCATAAAGACTTTTTCATATTTCAGACTCCATGTGAGAGCATCCAACTGGAAATTCTATGAGGCAAAAGGAATCTTGTTGCTTTAGTAAACATATGTAAAGGGATATTTAAAAAAATATTCTCCACAGATGTTGGTCCCGACATTGAACCAATTGGAGCCTGTCTGTGCTATTGACCTCTTCAAAACCCATTACATATGTCATTGAGTCTGTATTAATTTTACTGGTGGCTCATGGTTAGAGGATATAGAAATGTTCAACATCTGGGAAACCATTACATTTGCTTTTTTCAGCAAAATGCAAAGATCTTCTATCGAGGATGTATATTCAGACTGATGGTGAATCTTTTTCAATTTTCACTAGAAAACCAGGAAACAGATAGAGCATCAACTGAAAAATCTGTAAACAAGGGAATGCAATATGTAGATACTTCAGGCAAGAAGGTTGAACCCCTTTTACGTATATCTTAGATTTATGAAATGTGCACAGGAAAGCTGGGATTTGCCTTGGGTTTGCAGTTCTTTGAGTCAAATCCACAATTTTATATACTAAAAAAATGAATCTTCTGCCCAGAAATTTTTGCAAGTATTTCTTAGTAAATTCTCAAGTAGAGCAAGTTGTGTGTCCTTTGTGATTGGTTGATAGGTATTGTGTCTGATCCTGAGTATCCTTACTGTGTTGTTTGTCATCTTTACTTAAACAAACAAGTTGTTGCCCCCTAACTGCTAGCCAAGAACCTGCTTAAACAAATGAAGAATGAGCAATAAGTTTACGCCTTATATCTTATTATTGCAATTCACCAGCCATGCTTACATAAAATAATTAAAAAAAAAAAAA
>JAQZBX010111437.1:0-10282 GCA_029593785.1 Cabassous unicinctus
GAAGCCAAGAAGCCTGAACCCTGGGCAAATGTCGGCAGCTGTCTTGCTCCAACACATAACAATGGACTTTGGTGAGGGAAGAAACTTATGCTTTATGGCCTGGTAACTGTGAACTTCTACCCCAAATAAATACCCTTTATAAAGACCAACCCATTTTTGGTATTTCACATTAGCACCCCTTTGGCTGACTAATACAAAGGTATTCCAGGCAAATAGGAACCAAAAAAGAGCTGGAGGAGACCAGATAAATGTAAAATAACAACATTATAGTATATGAACCATAATTACTCAGTGCAACTGGCAAATTGTTCCTGTGATCAGTATTCTGTAATTTTTTTCATACAAAATAAACACTTGCTTTTAATTGAGGAGGACTGAGAAGAGATATGCTTTTGGATACTTCATTTTTCTTTAATTCTTTCTTATTCGTACTCTTTAATTAAAATAATCTATCTGGATCAATAATGATTTTGCATGACTACTGTTGAACAAGATTTTAAGTTTCTCTGCCTCATAAAATTACAAGTTGGCAAATTGTTATCTGCTGTAATTCATTCCAATAAGATGTGAAGAATTCCCAAATGGGAATTTGATTATCTAGAAAGAATTATAGCCTAAATGGAAATCAAATAACTAAACCAATGATTTATTTCATTCTTAGAGATTATGTCCAATAGTTAGAGCTGTAATACAAAAATTAGAATTATGTTATAATTAATTTCTATTGTATTTGAATTATTATTTACATTTATAAATGTTCGTTGCTATGCTATTTTTTAATTGATTATATTAAATCTAACCTAGCCTTGTACTCTCATTTAAAATTTGTAATTTCTTTCAATCTATTTTTCTATTTATTTTACAATTTTACAATAAAGGGCTTTTTAATAGCTAAAAAAAAAAAAAGTCAGATGAGACAGAGATGAAGAGAAAAGTGGTAAATTAGAAGTTGGAGGTAAAGAAATAACACAGAATGAAGTGCAAAAAGGCTAAAATATTTTTTTAAAAAACATGAACAAGAGTTTAAGAGGCTTACGGGATGGTGTACAAAAGTCAAGTATGAGGAAGACTCAACCTTCAACAACATAATGGCTAAAAAATTTCCAGAATTGCTGAAAGACACAAAACTTTATCTTCAGAAGCACAGTCAATCCAAAGCAAGGTAAAAGAAAACAAATCCGCTCTAGGCACACCACAGTGAAACCAGAAAGCACAAACGGTAAAGAGGGTTCGGAAGCAGCCAGAGAGAGAGTGCACTGCCCACAGGAAAGACGCTCCAACGGACAGCAAGAGGATAAACCCCGGGAGTGAAATCACGGGATTAAGCCTTATAAAATGCCGAAGAACAGCTGCCACAGAGACCACATCCTCTGCCTACAAGGCTTTCAAGCTGAAGTCAACAATAAAAATATAACCTAGAATCCCCATGCATTTAGAAAAAGAAATGCCTTCTATGTAACTCATAAGTCACATAAACAATAATGAAAATTTAAAAATGCTTAAAACTGAACATGAAAATACTACATATTAAATACAAAGTCAAGCAGAACTCAGAAGGAATGTTTCAGCCTTAAGTGCTTATAATAAAATCTGAAAATTAAGAATCTAGGCTTAAAAAATAAAAAAATAAGTGATGCGTCCAACTCAATAACCTAGAAGGAAAACACCTGAACTCAAAGAGCGTAGAAGCAAACGATGAGGAAACAAGGAATTCAGGATAGAGATACAAGGAAGCTGAGCAACAAAATCAAAAGGCGGCTCCTTGTGAAAGATAAAGTAAAGCTCTGGCGAGAGGGATCAAGAAAAACAAAAAGCAAAATCAGGTTTAGAAATGAAGGAGAGAATGTCGGTTATCGTAGACACCTGAAAATCAGGACAACACCGCGACCTTTGCCTTGAGGAACCTGGCGGACTAATGAACTGGATCACGTGGCAGAGCGCTCTGCGATGGCCCCCGGCCCCCGCTGCTGTATGCACCCCCTTGTGTAGCAGCCGCCCCTGGAGGGTGGCCTCGGCCTGGTGAGCGGCGTCCAGCAAAAAGCGCACAGCAGAGCTCACGGAACGCCACCCCCCCAGGCGCCGTGGCAGGTGCCTGCCGCCTCGTCCAACTTGCGTGTCCTTCCCGCTTGCTCGCGCGAATGAGCAGGGGCCACGCGGGGAGCCCACCGCGGCCGGGACCTCAGCACAGCCCCGGCGCCGGGCGGCGAGCAGCTGGGGCCCTGAGCCCCAGCACCTGCCGGGACGCCTGATCGAGCCCCTGAGGCAGCCCGAGGACCCCGTGCTGTGCCCGCAGGCCCGGCCCGCAGAAACGCTACGAAAAGAGCTGCTATTTTAAGTCAATAAGCTCTGGGATAATTTGTGACACAGCAACAGATAACTAACGCAGAACATTCCCTAGAAAAATAAGGATTGGAAAACTTGAGCAGATCTGCAACTATTACAGAACTCAAACCCTGCATAAAACTCCATCTATGAAAATGCCCAAAAGGACATTATTGGGACATATGAAAAAACTGGAACTAGACTGTCCGCTTTATATCAATGTCAAATTTCTTGAACTTAACTGCACTCAAGGTGGTTACATAAGTGACTATCCTTGTCCTTAGGAAATGTACGTGGAAGTATTAAGTGTTCAAAGAGTATAATGTGTACAACCTACTCCCAGATGTTTAGGAAATAGATGAATAGATGGGTGGATGGACGGATGGATGGACGGACGGACGGATGGACGGACGGATGGACGGATAGGCCGACCTGGCAAATGTTCACAGTTGGTGGCTCTGGC
Organism: Cabassous unicinctus; assembly: GCA_029593785.1. Classification (NCBI taxonomy): domain Eukaryota; kingdom Metazoa; phylum Chordata; class Mammalia; order Cingulata; family Chlamyphoridae; genus Cabassous; species Cabassous unicinctus. Next base: position 2,786 of record JAQZBX010111437.1, read on the forward strand.
TAGCTGGGCTGGGCTATGCTGTGTGATGCAGTTCTCTGTGCAGGTTTTGTCCCATTTTTGCGACTGTCCCGTAAGTTTGAAATTATTTCAAAATAATACATATATTTTTAACTATCTATAAAAATAAAGTCAGGCCTAGACAAAGTGAATATTTAAGAAACGTAACTCCAGCCTTTGTATGACAGAAAGAGGCACCACTACCCAGCTCACATTTTAAGACGAGTATAAGCCAGACAGCAAGCCCAGCCGAGAGCAGAATAAAGAGAACATTATTAGCCAAACTTACTTGTGAACAAAACATGAACAAAGCAAACACAGTAGTGCAGTAAAAAACATCTCATGACCAAGACAGGATATTCCCAGAAAAGCAAGGAAATCTGCTCATGTAATTAGCCAAATTAATAGATGAGAAAATCACATGTGACCAGCTCAATACAGGCAGAGAGTGATAACACTCAAAACCCTTTGGTAAAATATTCTCAGAAACAAGAGAACGTCCTTATCGTGAAAGGGGGTACCTGCAAGTGTAAATAACTAAGCACGGTCTTTCTTTGCATCCCCTCGTTTGAAACGGTAACATGTCCCCTGCAGACAAGACAAGACTTGGGCCCACCCCAAGGAGTGTCACCTCTTCTCCTCCAAGGAGTTCAAAGACATGCCTCCCCTCCCCTGCCCTTACCAGCACTCCCTGGAGACCCCTCCCCAGGAGGCGGCCAGGGGCTGCTCCCTGCCGGCGGGCGCGGGGGCATCTCCCAGCCCTGCTGAACGACCCGCCCCTCGTGCTGGCCGGAGGTGGCCCTGCAGCGCGTTCCCTGAGCTGCCGGTGCAGGCCCCGAGCTGTCCGCCGCCTTCCTACGGGGGAGGGCCGGGCTGCACGCGAGGGGCGGGCAGTCGGCCCCTCTTCTTTCCTGGGAGGAGGCACGCGCCAGCCGCTTGTCGCTCCTGTCTGGGTAGTGATCTCCCGGCTGCTCGAGGGAGTTTTAACTTATCCCCCCGCCATTCCTGGGTCAGTCTCCCCCTCAACACGACACCAGCTCTTCTCCTCCTTCGGGAACCCTGAACCACACGCTTTCTGCTGTGGTCGTTTCCTCTTGAACCTTGTAAATAATCTTTTCTTAAGAATAATACAAGAGAGAAATACACATATCTTAAGTGCGCACCTTAAAATTCCACAAGCCCAACAGACCCGTGTACCCTGGATGGAGAAGTGAAATGCCACCAGGACTAGAGGCTCTGCATGCCCCTCCAGCCGCGAGCCCCCAGCGCCCCTGAGTAGTGGGTCTGCTGACCCTAACGGCACGCTGGCTCTGCTGGTCTGGGTGTTAAGCTCGCTGAAGCCCTCGCGCCTTGGCCTTGGGCTCAGCGAGGCCTGTGAGGTGGCGCGCAGGGCGGCCCGTGGTGGAGATGCCGCTTTGCTGTCGCTGAGCGGTGTTCCAGGGGGCGGATGCCCCACCAGCCGCTTTTCCATTGCTGACGACGGGCAAGCGGGAGCTGCCAGCGTAGCTGCCGCGAACACGAGGGCCACGTCCTCCGCGAAGCACGTATCAGGCTGTACCTGGCCAGCTTTTGTGATACGGCCAAACCGCTCCCAAAGTGGCTGCGCCCCCCAGCCGGGCCTTGCCAACGCCCAGTCCCGCCGTCCCTCGTGGCCTCACTTGCCGAAGGGAAGCCCGCTGGGGTCTGTGCCTCTCACCTGGTGCCTTCTCCGGCCCGCAGCACTGCGTCTCCTCCAGCACCGAGCAAGGCAAGGATGCCGTGCCGTGGCCCCGGCCCACGTGGCCCCTGGAGGCCCGGCCTGGGCGGCTAGCGGGAAGAACCCCAAAGCCGCATCATTCAGACAACACGGGTGTCGGCCGGCAGAGTCCCAGAGCTCGGCAAGTAAACTGTAAGGAATGAGAGGCCAGCAGGGCGCTGGCTACAAAGTCCACACCCAGACGTCACCCGCATCTCTAGACAACGCCAAGGAGGTGGACATTAAAAAAACAGCTCACAGCTTTAACCAAAGTGTACGACAGTGTGAGGCCTGTACACAGCCTTTCTGCGGACTCCTCAAGAAGCCGGCACGGGGGGGCCACGGACGGCGTGCACAGCAGGGAGAAAACATCCTAGGGCTGAAAAGCCTCCCCCGAATTGATCTGGGGTCAGTGCAATCCTAATCCAAATCCCAGCAAAGGCTTTTTATGAAACTTGGCAAGCTGACCTCAAGGCCTACACAGAAAAGCAAAGCGTAAGAAAGCCTGGCGCTCTCGCGCCCCTGGGCAGCAGGTGGCGGTGGAAACGCTGTGGGCTGTGGGCAGCCCACCCAGAGGCGCACAGGCCCGAAAGGAGGGGCCTGGCTGTGGCCGGTCGCGGCCCCACCGGTCAGCAGGAAAGAGGCCTGCACAGCGGAGGGCAGTGCCACCCCACCTGGTCCCCAGGCGGGAAAGGAAAGACCCGAGAGCCCACGACACACAGCCACGCCGGGGCGGACTGGGGACGTGCTCGAAGAGCAGACCTCACAGCGCTGCAGGAACATACAGGAGAGTGCATTTGTGACCTTGGGCTTGGGATGGGCTTCTTAAACAAAACCCCAAGGTCATTAGCCATAAAAGGAAGGACAGATACGCTCTACATTAAGAATTTCTGCCCATCACACTAAAATAAAGTAAAAAGACAAGGCGCACCTGGGAAAGGGTCTCTGAAATACACATTACAATCTGGGATTAGTATCCTGAGCACATAAAATACACACAAGGAATCGACAAGAAAAAAGAGGTAGCCCAGTAGAAAACGGGTGACAGGCCGAGCGGGAATCTCAGAGGGAGACACGTAACCCCTATGGCTGGGGGGGTGCTTGAGCCCACCCACTGGGGCCATCGAGTCAACCTCAGACAGCGCTCCGTCCGCTCCGCTGGCAGAGCTTCACCAACGAAGAGCGTGCGGCCCAGCCCACACACGGCCGGTGGGCGCGAGCCTGGCAGTCGTCTGGGAAACGGCTCGTGCGCTTTCACATCCGGGCCACGAGCAGTTTTTCTCCCAGGGGGCGAGAACACGTGCACACGACCACCAAGAGACACGAACACGGCGCTCAACCGCGAAGACCGAGAGCGGCCGTGCTTCTGGGGCGGCGTGAACGCACTTTGCAAACACCATTTTTTGCCGATTTTATCTTCATGGGTTTCATCGGGGCCTCCCGTGGGCACAGAGCCCCTTCGCTCCTGACGGATGCCCCTTCTCTGGGCATCTCCTTCCCCTTGCTCTCCAGGGGCCGGCAGAGAACTGCGCCCGACCTCCAGGCAGGGCTCAAGGTGGTGGAGAGCTCTTCGCTTTACGTCTGCACGTGAATTCCTGGGGTGCTTCCCTTAGTCCCTCTGCTTTCCAGATGTGCATTTTGGAAGTGCCTGTTCTGGTCTCGTTTCACTAGCTCCATTACTTTATTTCAAGAACTAAGTCGCTATTTTAGACCAGATGGTGTGAAAACGGTGGCCACAGACTGGATCCAGGTGGCAACTATTTTATCTGACCTGCACATTTGCTAAAAAATCAAGACAGAAAGTGTATATAAAAACCCAGAGTTCTGGCTTCTTTTGAAAGACCAAAGACCTAACAACTCCGGCCCTGCATCTGGCCTGGCCACCCTTGGCCAAAGGTCAGTGGCCGGAGGTCGGCGAGCTGCGCCCGTTAGGAGAGGCGAGAGTTGGCTCATTCACTCCCATCTGCCAGGGCCCCCGCCCCGCCTCACAGTTCACTCCCCCACACCTTCCCCGACGTCCGTTATCAGAATCTGCATTTACAAACCTCGTGGAGAGCTCTGTCCACCAAAACGAAACTTTTTACCCAGTAACTTGCTAAAATTTAAAGAAAAGAGGGAAAAGGAACATAATGATTGGGTTCCAGGAAATGCACATCTAGCCTGGAGCCAGAACTGAGCAGCACGCCACAGGGCATGTCCTAACAAATGTTCTAGAATGTGAGCTAGAGTAGCATGCTCCCTGATTCGGGAAACTGAAAGTAACCCCTACGCACAAACTGCCCACGCAGCGCCAGCCGCGGGCCCTTCTGAGGGGTGACCCTAGCTCGGGGATCCCCACCCGGCTGGGCCTGAGAGCTGCACTGCAGGCTGCCGCTCTCCCGCCCCGTCCCCTCCCCTCACAGGGGTCCCACCTGCACCACAGTTGAGGCTCTTCCCACCTACTCCTGGTCCCTCTCTTTGTCACAAAAAATCTCTTGCACTTCTAATTCAACTTTTGGCATCTGCTTTCTGCGTAAGCCAAACTTCACTTAAGAATTTGACTACTGTATTATTTTGGCAAAAATGGCTGCAATGAAACTATATTTTCAGGGTGTACCAAGTGATGGCCTGTTATCTGAGGATCGTGCGTGCCCTGCATTCGGTCAGCGGCTGCAGCCAGAGCAGGACACCGGTCCACAGCACGGCCACCGGCACCCTCCCAACGACGAGCCCGTAGACAGGTCTGCCGATTTTACTTCCACCAACTGGATAGGGAAGAGCTGAGCACAGGTGAATTTACACACACCTGTTCCTAGCATTTTAGGTTTCCTGAGCCTGCAGTCCGTCGAGGAAGAGTAGGCTTCAAGTGAAAAGCTTTATAAGGAATACTTCTGCGAAGCCAGTCTCTTAGTTCCTGCTTTGAAAATGCAGGTTTTCATATATTGAGTTTCCAGGGCATCAAGGTGGTTCAGGAGAAGGAATGCCAGCTTTGGGGGTAGGCAGCCATCTGTCTGAAATCTGGAATCATCACTTGCTAGCCGGGTGGCCCAGGCCAAGCTCTCCATCTGTATACTGGGTTAACACCGCTCTCCTTTCAGGTTGTTTTGACAATTAAACAACGTAATGGACATATAAAACACCTATAATTGAAGCTGTTATAAATAATAAGCAGAACATATGTAACGTGAGTTATAAAGCAGGGGACAAATTTCACGTGTCTCTAACTGCATATACTCATAAAATGTTCAGGTCTGCAAATAGGACACGATGGGGAGAAAAGCAGCCACTCTTCCCGGAGTGCCACAATTCCGCAGCCCCCACCTGGTTTGGAAGCAGCAGGGAAGACACGGAGGAGGCTCTAGCTGGGTAAAGCAATCTCAGCAGCTTCTCACTACTGCCCGTCGTAAAACTCATCACTAGGACCATTGATTATGTATCTCACGCCCCACCCACTTTCAAGGCGGAACTGAAAGCATCCTCGGCAGTGGCGGGCCTTCCCGAGTCACCTGGGGACGCGTCTCACACAGCTGCCGCGCTCTTCCCACCACGGGCCCTCAGCGCTGCCCGGCAACTTCAGCCCCGAGCGTCAGCGTTTAGTCCCATGTGACACAAACCTGTCCCATATGGGAGGGCCCTGGCGCTGCTTTCAACCCACTAATTCTAATATCTAAAATGCACCCTCCACGTGACTCTTCCACCCACATCTGGGGAAAACATGGCCAGTTAAACCCCAGCTCCCGTGTGCACCACTGGCCGCTCCGCATTTAGAACCGCTGCCAGTGAGCACCGCCAACACTGCCTCTCCAGCCCCAAGAGTGGACACACAGTGTCCAAGCTCAGGGTTCCAGGCTCTGGCACTCTGCTTGACAAACGTCATCAGAGCCCGGCCAGTCCTTCTAATAAAGCACAGACTGTCAGAAGCTGAGCCACTACGGCACTTGCCTAAAATTCAGCATTTTGGAATTAGTAATTTAGGATTAATCTTAAAGTTATTTAGTGGTTTTAGGAATGCCGGATTAAGTCATAGCAATTTCAAATACAATTTCAAATTATAAAATTTGAAACAACTCATTTCGAAAAACCCAAACATTCTTTGGTTAACCAAAAGTAAAATCCCATGAAGTTTCCGGGCCGCCTTCCTGTAAAGCGTCCTTCTTTACAAGAAGGCCGAGCAAAGGTCCCAGAGTGTCCAGGCGCGAGAAAGGACGCAGTCCACACGGCCCACGTGCTCGGCTCTGTTCATCGCTATCGTCAGCCCCACTCGTAACGGGGAAAGACGAGCGCTTTACGGCGTCCAAGGCTGGCCTGTGATGGTGCGAGGTGCTAGCTGATGGCCTTACACACGAAAGACGGGCGCATGGCACTCAGCCAGGGCCGCGAGCACGCTCCTCTCCCCTTTCCTGTACTGTGTAAGGGTGACCGTGAGGGAAGGAGCGTAATTCTGGGGTGAAACGCAATTAGACAAGCTAACGAGAGGCTCACCCCCCTCAAAAAAAAAAAAAAAGTAAATTTGGCTCTTCTCAAACAGAACTTCTGTTTTTCATTCTCCCAGTTTATACAGATTTCAGCATTTGCTTCCTCTCTGATTTGACCAGAAATCAGCTTTATGGGCTTTTAGCACGTGGTGGCGCTGAGAAGGTGGGAGTCCCTGGATGTTTGCTCAGATTCGGGCCACTCCCGTGGGACAGGGTCTTAGGTGGGCTCCTCTGAGCACTTTTCACCCAGTCGACGGCACATCAGAGAAAGCACACATAAAGGTAAACACGGGCATCAGAACCACCAGAGGTCAAAGTAGAGAAGCGAGTCCCTTCGTGGAAGCTTTTTTTCCCACCTCCCCTCTGCTCCTCCAGGCCCAGCACACAGACGCGCACAGGAGCGGCAAGTCTCCTCCAGGGTCCACAGACCAGAGGCGAGAGGTGAGGCTGCAGGGTGGCCCCTGGCCGGTTCTAGCACCTGCAGCCAGCAATCCCGGGACCCTCCTGCATCCTCCCCTGCCACCCTCAATTCTGTCTGTACTCCCCCCACCTGCTCTTCAGGCCAAGAGGGAGTGGTCGTCACCTACGGCCCAGGTGGAGCCCCGCACAGGTGAGACTGCGCAGCAGGCCGGAAGTCTGGTGCAAGCCAGACTTGGCACCTGGGTCTGCCCAGGGCAGGGAAAGGCTGTGCATTCTGAACTGGGCAGGTAGCTTCTTTTTTAAACAATGTAACCCAAAAGCGACCTAAGGGTGATGGGGAAAGGATACAGAAGTGGGTTGTAACAGTCTAACCCTGAAGCTTTGTGGGGCCTGATTAGCCAGGAAGGGGGGATGGGCAGCCAGGCGGGGGTCAGAATAAAGAGCCCCTGGAAGCTTGGAAACGCAGTCAGCCTCGACCAGCGCCCCTCCATGGGTCTGGGGGCCTGGTGGGCTGTAATCTGACACACGCCGGGGCTCTCAGGTCTGGGTGAAACAAGAGCAGGGCTCCTGCCCTCCCCTCAGCAGGCGCCTGAGGAGCAGCCGCCCGGTCTCTGGAATGGTTTTCATTTTTAATGTGTCCCAAGCCCCAGCAGGCCAAAAGCCCCCTCTTCCCTTCTCAAAGGGTCAGCGCCTCCCCGGAAAGGAGCTGGGCTGCGCAAGTGGCCTCCTGTCAAGACTTCGTATGTCCAGCTCTTAAATAAATAAATAAATAAAGAGAGGCCTGGAGGCATTTTCCCTATTTCACTGCACTTCTCTCAAAGTTAAAACAAACAACTGCACGATTTGTCACTGAGCCTTGAACTGCCAAGAACCCCCTTCCCTGCCGCAGGC
>JAQZBX010111438.1:0-10283 GCA_029593785.1 Cabassous unicinctus
GCGAGGTCTTGCCGCGTCAGCTCACCATGCCGCGCGGGCTGGCTTGCCTTCACCAGGAGGCCCCGGGAAACGAACCCGGGGCCTCCCATATGGTAAACGGGAGCCCCATCAATTGAGCCACATCCGCTTCCCAGGAGGGTTATATTAATATATCTTTAGCTCCTTGCCAGCTCCCAAGGCAAACAATGGTATGGCCCCACCAGGGGTAGAAGGCTCCTGGGTCACAGCAGACCAAATTTGTGAGTCAAAAGCTGAGTCAGCCTTAGGCTGTGTCCTTCTATCTCCCCTTTCCTGCGGTAATAGATCCCTGGAGCCCCCTTTGCCTGTAGCCACAGGCCCAGAGGCCTGAGAATTCTAAAGTGTTTTTAGTATGGGGGAGAGTGCCAGCAGTAGCAGCCACTGGTTTTAACTCACAGTTCTGTTGTCACAATTCTGCTCCTTTGTCCCTTTCTCCTCTGGGCAGTGTCCAGCCTTCGCCTGGCATCCTAAACCCTAGAAGATCTTTTTCCAGGCTGTTTCAGCCTATCCTCTAACTATTTTTCTGGAGGAGAAGAGTCCCATGTGTTTCTAGACTGCCATCTTCCCAGAGTTGTCTTTTCAATTTCAGACTTTTGTCCTCTAATTTGCTAGTTCTTTCTTCTGCTGTTTCAAATCTGTTGTATGCCTCTAACACATTTTTAATCTCATAATGTCTTTCAGTCCTATAAGTTCTGTTATTTTTCTCTTCAAGCTTTCAAATTATTCTTTGTGGTCACCCAGTGTCTTCTTTTTTTTTTTTTCCTTTTTTTCTTTTTTTAACAAATCATCTTTGTAGATACATATTAATAAAGCATACAATTCATCCAAAGTGTGTAATCAATGGTATTTGGTATAAGCAGTGTCTTCTCAATGTTATCTCTTGAGTCACATTTCCCTTGAATTGATTTAGGAGAGTTGTTTGAACATCACTGATTAGTTGTTTAAAATCCTGTGTCTTCTCTGGCATTTTAATTTGTGCCTTTGGGCCTTATCTGCCTGTTTCTTAATATGGCTTGTAATTTTTTGCTGATGTCTAGGCATCTGATTTTGATGGTGAGTTTACTCGATGATCAACTTCTCTCTCTTGCCTAGGATTTTATAGTTGACAGTCTTTGTGTTGTGGCTTTTCTTTAATTCTTGGTTCACCTTATTCTGGTCTTTAAAATTGCCCGTTTAACTGATCCCTTGTGGAGGGGGATATAAAGATGCCAAAAAGCCTCCCCCTGCCCCCCTCCATGGGAGTGCAATTTCCTGACCTGCCAGCAGTGGTGCTCTTTGGCAAATTTTCTGTTCAACCCTAGGGCAGCTGGGGGAGGGGGTGGGGGTTGTGGTTCACGTTAACCACCACCAGGCAGGCAGTGCTGAAACAATATCCAGGAGAATACCCCCTCCAGGCTGCCTATTCAGAGCCAGGCCCACAGTTGAAACTTGCCAATCAGAAGCCACTCTCATCCCTTGGTCATATCCTCCCTTTTCCCAGAGAGGAAGAAATCACTGCACCCCTCTGTATCAGCAGCAGCAGTCCCAGTCAGTAGGGAGGGTATTTGAGAAGGCAGAATATTTTTAGCTGTTTGCTGGCTCCTTGGTGGAAACAATCACACAGCAGTGCCCGGCCGGGAAAGACAGAGACCGTGGGACCCAGCAGTCCAAATTCACTGGCAAGAGGCTGGATCAGCAGTAGACTGTGTCCTTCCCTCTTCCCGTTCCTAGGGAAGTCACCAATATGTTTTATAGCTCCTAAAATTAAAATGGTTTCTTTACAGCAGAGGTTTATAGAGTCATTAATATGCTAATGTATATACAGTGATTTTCCAAGAGGGTGGTGTACTATGTAATATTTTCAAAGCTTTTTGACCAAAAACCTTAGGTCAAGGCACATAATTTCTCTGAATGTGGGAAATACTAGCCTGAAGAAAAAACTGGAAACTGCTTTTGAATGGCTCATGAAACATTCCTCTCCAAAATCATTCCAGCCTCATCTCTTGCCAAGCCCTTCTTCCCTCTACTGCAATGTTTTTTGTTTTGTTTTGCTTTGTTTTTTTGTTTGGTTGGTTTTTTGAGGTATCGGGGGCTGGGGACTGAATCCAGGAACTTGTATGTGGGAAGCCGGTGCTCACCCACTGAGTCACATCAGCTTCCCTGAGTTGGTTTTTTTCTTTATTTGTTTGTCTTGCTTTTGTTTTTTCAGGAGGCACCAGGAACCGAACTCCGGACCTCCCATGTGGGAGGTTGGTGCTCAACCACTTGAGCCACATCCGCTCCCCAAATGTCTCTCTTAAAATACTATAACACTTGATTGAAATTATCTGTTTTAACATGACTGTTAGCACTATTTCTACATGCTCCTTGAAGTCAGAGGTTTCATCTTATTTTTCTTTGGTTCCCCAGTACTTTGGATGGTGACAAGCATAGCTGATGCTTAATAAATATTTGTTGAGTGATTAATTACAGATTTATATTCTTATTTTCTATAGAAAATGACCATCAAACATGGCTTTTATGCACCCAAGAGTGAACAACAGTTTTTACATACCTGAAATTGAAAATGAACACTTCTTCCTCATAGAGCTACTTTTATTTAATATTGTAGAGATGATATTTAGCTTGCCTTAGGACCTTCCATGATTTCAATTCATTAATAATTTAAAAGTTATTCTAAGAACTATTTAGCCAACTATGATACAAAAAGAAGTACAAATGCTTTTTGCATTAACAATGAGATGGATTTCAAAAACCATTAAGGAGGAAAAAAAAACAAACCTGTTGCTCTGAAAATCCAAATTTCTCAACTTGGAACATGATAATCAATTCAGCTTTTCTTTTTAATTTATAAAGAACAGTAATTTTCTAGTAACAAGTTGCATATTGAATTTAAGTCAATCAATTTTGGTATGCATCAACAAAATTGCAAGATTAAGTTTTAAAATTACCTTCCATTAGGGCCATAAAAGAAAGTATTCGATTTCATGCTATAAAGGTACTATGATCCATTCTATAGCTTTCTGGCACTATGTTTTCTATGTGCTTCATAAATATTTTAAATAATCATATATGTATAAGTTTCAAAGCAGCTGCTTCTCCAATTTTTTTCCGTTTGTAGTTCTTTGAGACTGTATTGGAGGAAACCAATGACGTCAACAAAGATTAACAATTTTTTTAAAAGGGCAATGCTAATTACATTAACATTTATTTATTCAACAAGTAATTATTGAGTGCTCATGATGTGCCAGGCACTGTTCTACACAGTAAAGAAAATATAGCTCCTCATGAAGCTTACAATCTGGTTTAGTTTTGTAGAGAGGAAAAAGGTGGAAACATTCTTAATGTCCAAACTAGAAAGAGTGATTCTTTGTGGATGTGAAGGAAATAGTTGAATCTCAAAGGTATTAGTTTTTTAAAAGTTGCAGCAATACTTCCAGGAACTCTGAAAAAGCTGACAGGTTTAGAAGAAGAAAGGTAATAGATAAATAAAAATTTAAAATTAATATATTGTTTACCTCTGAATTCCTTCAAGAATATCCTTTACAGTTGTTATTAACTTTTGAAGATATATAAATGCTTCTTCAAATGATGCTATTTTTGAAGAAGTCATAGCTGTATTAGAGCCCAATCTTTGAAAAACATCCATGCTAAAACAGAGAAAAAGAAAAGACACTCATAGGTACACATGCATATTTGCTGTAATTCAAGTACTTCCATTGCCAATGTATGAAATGAAGTAATATTTATACCTCATCTCTCATAATTCATGTCTATTTAAATTAGAAATAAAAGATAGTGACATTTGAAAGTCCAGGCTAATAGACATGTAAAGGATCTAGGTTAAAAACTACACAGGTCTAATTTAAAGTAATACCATAAACTCTCCATGAATAATGTTTCATTCTAAGAAACCATAAGAGATGGTGGGGAATTAATATTATCAATATATAATTCAACCCAGTTCTCCAGAATGTAAGGAAGAAGAAAAAATTAGACATCATACTGTTTGTTGAAAATGGAAATCAGAAATGTTCATCCGCTAAATCCACTTCTAGAAATCTATCATAAATAATAATTATTCACAATAGGGTAACAATTAGTAACAACCTAAATGTCAAAAAATATTAAAAAATTTAAGCAAATAATGAATTAGCCACTTGATACCAAACAACCAATTAAACAATGCTTATGCCATCTATAAAATTAAAAAAAAATACACTGAAGATATAAAATTTACTTATATAACATGATAACAACCATATGAAAATCAAGACATAAACCAAAACACAAAGCTGGGTAGACATAAAAATATTAACAATGTTAACTATGGTTGCCATTAAGCAGTAGCACTCAAGGAATTTTCTCTCCTATGTTACAGTACTTTCCAAAGCAATAACAATTTTTTATGGTGCAAATATTCATATAAAGTTCACCATTTTAAAGTATACAATTGAGGGGCATTTAGTACTTTCACAATGTTGTACAACCAACACTACTAATTCCAGAATATTTTCATTACTCAAAAGGAACCCCCATATCTATAAATTCACTCCCCATACCCCTTTCCCCAGTCCCTAGCCACCACCAATCTGCTTTCTGTCTTGATATTTGCCTATTCTAGATAGTTCATATAAATAAAATCATACAATATGTGGCCTTTTGTGTCTGCCTTCTTTCACTTAGTATGTTTTCAAGGTTCATCTATGTCATAGCATGTATCAGCAATCATTCCTTTTTAAGCCTCAATAATATTCCATTGTATGGATATACCACATTTTGTTTATCCATTCATCAGTTGATGGACATTTAGGTTGTTTCCACCTTTTAAAAACTGCTATGAACATACATGTACAAGTTTTTGTTTGAACACCTCTTTTCAATTCTTTTGGGTATGTACTTAGGACTGTAATTGCTGAGTCACATGGTAGTTCTATATTTAACTTATTAAGGAACCACCAAATTGTTTTCCACAGAGGAGGAAACACTTTACATTTCCACAAGCAATATGTGAGGGTGCCAGTTTCTCCACATCCTTGACAAGACTTGTTATTTTATAGGTTTTTTAAAAAGTATTATTTTTATTATTATAGCCATCCTAGTGGGTGTCTCATTGTCGTTATGATTTGCATTTCCCTAATGGCTAATGATGATGATGTTGAACATCTTCTCATTTCTCATGTGAGTGTTGGACATTTGGAACTATCTTTAGAGAAATGTGTATTCAAGTCCTTTGCCCATTTTTTAAATGACAAGAGTATTTTAATTATATTAAGTATTATATTAAAAATCAATAGTATCACACATACCAATCATTTGACTTATTTTTCCATTTAAGGTGAAGGGTTTATGCTAAGCTATACACGAAATCTTCCTTGTGACCAAGAACTGATTTTGTGAGATGGCTACTTGAGGGAGAGTGCAATCTATAGCTATAAAGTGTGTGTGTGTGTGTGTGTGTGTGTGTGTATAAAGTTAATCAAACTCCTGTCCTTAGTCTCATTAGCACCATGCTAACCAAGTTATCTGGTTCAAACTGTTAGATAAGATAACAATAACTAACGGAATAACAACAAAGAAAGGTTATACTTCATCACCTTAAGGTCTCACAGAGACAAGGTGAGTTTACAATTCAAATTCCCACCTCCTGAAAAACCTCTCAAATCACTGAAGTGCAGTAATCTGAAATGATTCTAATTTAAAGACTTTAGAAAATAACCAATTACTACAATTGATTTTCACTGTGGTGAATACTTAGCTATAAGACGCATAGCTATACAAAAATAGAACTGAGTGAAATATAACATTTTTAAAGCAGCAGAGATGTTTGTTTGGTATTCACATCAATAGCCACTAACTGCGCAAATGCTAAAGATTTACATTCAAGTGCTTGAAGGATTACTGCAGAGAAATCTGATTACTAATAATCTTTGCTCAGATGCCTGTCAGGTTTATTAAAGCCCACAATGACATACAAATACCCCAGTAATGGTATTAAACCCCAATCACTTTCAAAACAGGCAAGATATATAGCTGTCAAGACACTTCAGAATTGGTTTCATTGAAACTAAAAATTGTATTTTTTTAAAAGGCCTCATACAGTCTGCTGGCATTTCATACCAATCATTGGAGTGGTAGTAAATGTAAAGGGTTGGAATCTAAAATACAAAGTCATCCATCAGCATATACCATGCAGAACTGTGTGGGAGAGAGTGTGGTCTATGATGTGAACTGTGGTCCATGCTCGTTGGCAAGGCCCCAGGATGTGTATATCCATTGCAGGTATTGTGTCACACGATTGAAGGATGGTGGTATGGGATGTTGTTGGAGATGTGGGAGGTGGGGAACATGGGAATCCCTGTGATTTCTGAGTAATATTTAGGTAATCTTAGCACCTTTAAAAATACATATATATAATAACATTTATGTAAACAAATGCACATATATGCATATGTATTTATATATCATTTTACAAATATTTGTATGTATTGTGAAAAATTTGATTTTTACCCACAATAAAAAAAATAAATAAATAAAATAAAACAAAATACAAAGTCAGCACTAACTGTAAACATTTCTAAAGTATTGTATTCCACTCTTAAAAAATATGTAGTGAAAAGATTAGAGGTCATATAAAATCAGAATTTTAAAAAAGCAAGAAGAAACATTTGGTGAATTTACTCAAATGAAAGAAGCTTAAATAACACAGAACAGAAAATATTAGAAATCTATATACAATAAAAAGTGAACATAAATGAGCCAAATTCATGGACATTTCCAGTTAAGCACTCATACAAACACACATTCACCTTTTGAAATTTTATATAGGCATAGCACATACTTACATGACATGATTCTAACAAGAAAAAAAATCAGATACTAAAAACATTCTTAAGTTTTAAAAATGTTGTGGAATAAGTTTCAAACACCAACATTTTATGTGAATGTAAACTTCTGATTTAATTCCATGATTTTATCATGCCAGAAACAAGGTTGGTTTTAAAATTTTTAACAGATACTGGTATATAACACATTGGCTTATTAATAATTAAGGCATTTTTCAAACATAGTATCTCAGTGTGGACAAAAATGTTTAATATTATTTCTTTGCTGTGATGCTTTAAACTTTCAGTCTTTTCAACATGAGAAAATAGCTGCACACATTAAAAAGTGTTTTCTTATAAAATACAACCTTAAAAAAATTAATGATTGGTCTTTGTGGTTTCTAGCGATAAGTCTTATTTTATTTGTTTCACATAATATAAATTATATTCTTAGGCAGTATGCAGGATTGCAATAAGACCCAGCAGTCATTAAACAGTGTTACCAAATAACCATATAAATCCCAAAATGCAGCAAAGATGAACAATCTTCTTAGCATACTTTCACCTCATTGAAGTTGAAGTTGCTCCTTTTGGATATTTTCCATTTTAACGTAAAGTAGATTGTTAGGGTTTCACTATTGGTTTCCTTATGTAGCTTTTCAAAAGAGAAAAATGATTTTTATTTTCTCACATTTCACAGTTCTCAGACAAGACACTTTTTTTGGAAATCAGATAGTCCCAAGAAAATTCTGAATAACCAAGCACTCTTTAGTAGATGAAATCTCTCAATGCAATTGTAATAAATAAGCACTACATTCTTAGCTAAAATGCCAGTACATCTTGGAACCAAAGTAAGGTGGTTTTCCTGTTCCCACAATCTGCTTAATGGTTGTTTTAAAATCTGAATATTTCCATCATTTACAATTTGTTTTGGATAACAGTTCTGACCACTATCTTTTTACAACTCCTTGAAGCCAGTTTAAATAAACTATTACATATTCTTTGAATTTGCTCTTAAGTAGTGATTTTCTAAAGGCAACAATCTACACAGCAGCCAAGTGAGATGCATTGTTTTTCTTCCTGTAATTGGTGAGCACAGGAAGGCAATCTACCACAACTCCAAGATCTTCTACCCTCACCAAATAGGCTACAAATTTACTCATATGTCTGTTCCTCCAGAAAGCTAAAGCTACAGCTACATTCAATCTCAAATTCCTGCTGAATGAAAGTTGTGCCATTGTTTCATGGTCCTGAGAAACCTCAGAAAAAACCCCACTATATTTTGATGATGGGCTTTCTGTCTGTGAAGTACCAGAATCATTGGAATTAACCAAATACGTTCAGCTATTATAGAGCAATTTTTCAGGCAAGTGACCAGCACGAGCCACTTCATTTTTTTAATTTGCCACTTTAACAGCCCCCACTTCTCGGAGACTGTTTTCTTCTGTAATAAGGATTTGGAAAAGGATGATGAACTTTCTTTCTGCCATAGATCACCTTATGTAGTTTGTGCTTTTCACAACCTGTCCAACTGTTGTATATACGTAAGCAGCTGACTATTTTGGAGATTTCTTAACCTCTTCACACTAATAGTGCAATTAGAGATCCTTTTTCTAGGAAGATCAATGGAATGATCCTCAATATTTCTACAAAAGTTCCATTTTTTAACACTGTAGGATTCAGATGCCATAATCTCTTACAGACTGGTGTCTCATGGTACTGTGGCACCTCAGTTCAAGCCATAGTGCTGAGGAAATACAACCCGCAGCCTAGAGCATGCTTCAGATCCTGAGCCGGGCCCGACTCAGGGCCATTCAATCGTGGTCGCATGCATTACCCATTTTTTTTTCGCTGTATTTTTTTTTAACTTTTTTTTTTTTTTACTTTTAATAATTAAAAAAAAACTAAAAAGTAAACACAGATGAATAAATATATACATTTCTCAATTAAATGTAATGGATACATATAAATTTTTTCTTGAATCAAACAATGTTAAACAATATATTTGGTTCATAGTAATGCATTCATACAGTATTTGTCCTTTTGTGTCTGGCTGGCTTCACTCAACATAATGTCCTCCAGGTTCATCCATGTTGTCATATGCTTTACGACTTCATTTCTTCTTACAGCTGCATAATATTCCATCGTGTGAATAGATCACAGTTTGTTTATCCATTGGTCTGTTGATGGACATCTGGGTTGTTTCCAGCTTTTGGCAATGGTGAATAATGTTGCTATGAACATCGGGGTGCAGATGTCTGCTCGTGTCACTTCTCTCAGTTCTTCTCGGTATATACCCAGTAGTGGTATTGCAGGGTCACATGGCAAGTCTATTTTCAACTTCTTTAGGAACTGCCAAACAGTCCTCTAAAGTGATTGTACCATTCTGCATTCCCACCAACAGTGAAGAAGTGTTCCTATCTCTCCATATCCTCTCCAACACTTGTAGTTCTCTGTCTTTTTAATAGTGGCCATTCTGATAGGTGTGAAATGATATCTCATTGTAGTTTTGATTTGCATTTCCCTAATCATGAATCATGTTGAGCATTTCTTCATGTGTTTTTTTTGCCATTTGTATTTCTTCTTTGGAGAAATGTCTATTCAAGTCTTTTGCCCATTTTTTAATTGGGTCGTTTGTCTTTTTATTGTTGAGTTGTAACATCTCTTTATATATCCTGGATATTATCAGATATGTGATTTCCAAATATTTTTTCCCATTGAGTTAGCTGCCTTTTCACCCTTCTGACAAAGCCCTGTGAGGTGCAAAAGTGTTTAATTTCGAGGAGGTCCCATTTATCTATTGTTTCTTTTGTTGAACATGCTTTGGGTGTAAGGTCCAAGAAACCACCACCTACTATAAGGTCTTGAAGATGTTTCCCTACATTTTCTTCTAGTAGTTTTACGGTCCTGGCTTTTATATTAGATCTTTGATCCATTTTGAGTTGATTCTTGTATAGGGGGTGAGATAGGGGTCTTCTTTCATTCTTTTGGTTATAGATATCCAGTTCTCCCAACATCATTTGTTGAAGAGACTGATTTTTCCAATTAGCGTGGGCTTGGTAGGCTTGTCAAAAACCAGTTGACTGTATAGGTGAGGGTATATTTCTGGGTTCTCAATTCTATTCCACTGATCGATGTGTCTATCTTTATGCCAGTACCATGCTGTTTTGACCACTGTAGCTTTGTAATATGTTTCAAGGTCAGGCAGTGAAATTCCTCCCACGTTGCTCTTCTTTTTTAGAATGCTTTTGGCTATTCGGGTACACTTACCCTTCCAGATGAATTTGGTAACTGCCTTCTCTAATTCTGGAAAGTAAGCTGTTGGGATTTTGATTGGTATTGCATTGAATCTATAAATCAGTTTCAGCAAGATTGACATCTTCATGATATTTATTCTTCCAATCACCGAACACAGAATGTCTTTCCATTTGTTTAGGTCTTTTTAAATTTCTTTTAGCATTG
>JAQZBX010111439.1:0-10286 GCA_029593785.1 Cabassous unicinctus
CCAATGGAAGTGGGTGTGGCTCAATCGATAGAGCTCCCATTTACCATATGGGAGGCCCTGGGTTCGCTTCCTGGGGCCTCCTTGTGAGGGCAGGCCGGCCCGCGCTGCGCGGTGGGCTGATGCAGCAAGACCTCGGAGGAAACTCACAGCAAATGGACACAGCAAGCTCAAGCAGCAAGGGGGGGATAAATAAATAAATAAATAAATCTTAAAAAAAAAAAAAATCCAAAATAAAGATGATTTCATGCATTCAAAAGATAAAAGAATTCATCAGTTTCAAACTCCTATTATGAGATTTATTAAAGGAAGTCCTTTAGGCAAAAGGAAAGTGATTCTAGATGATATTATGGATCTATACAAATGAATGAATGAAAAGTATCAAACCTGTTAACTACATGACCAAATACATAATATAAATTGTGTATACACATGATGGAATATTATGCAGCAGTAAGAAGAAATGAAGTCGTGAAGGATATGACAACATGGATGAACTTGGAGGACATTATGCTGAGTGAAGCAAGCCAGACACAAAAGGACAAATACTGTATGGTTGTGCATAATAAACTAAATATATGATGTAAACTTATGGAATTAATAATTAGAATATAGGTCAACAAAAAATAGAAAGAAGATAGAGAATAGAAAGCTGAGGATTAATCTGTGCAGAATTGGTAAAAAGAGTGGTTGTAAATCTTTGGAAATGAATAGAAATGATGAAAGCATATCATTGTGTTTGTAACAAGCAGAGCTATTCTATGGGTATGACAGTGGTTGAAAAGGGAATGTCTAAGGACATGTATATTATTAGAAGGAAAGATAAAAACTGTAACATGGAACTGTAGAAGATAGTGAAACCTCATGTAAAACGTGAATGTGGGTGATATTGCATCTATAAGACAGTTTTTACAAAATGTAGATACAAATATACTAGAGAGAAGGAAAAAGAATAGCAGCTATGTACATCAGGGATAGAGAGATTGAGAGGTAATGGGTTTTGTTTGTTGTTTATTATTATTATTGGAATAGTGAAAGTGCTCTAAGAATGATTGAAGTGATGAGTGTGATGGATATATGCTTTATTAATGTGTATCAATAAAATTGATTAGTTAAAAAAAAACAAACAAAGATGTTTTCATGCATTCAAAAGCTAGAAGAATTCATCAGCTTCATACTCCTATTACAAGATTTATTAAAGGAAGTCCTTCAGGCAGAAAGAAAATGATTCTAGATGATAATATGGATCTATACAAATGAATGAAGAGCATCAAACCTGTTAACTACATGAGTAAATATATGATTATTCTGGTATTTCTTATATCAGCTTAAAATATCATTGACTTTCAAAACAAAAATAAATGTCAGCTATGTGTTGTGAGAGAGTGAGACATTTTAAGGAATGAGTGACCTAGATGAGTTAAGAGAAGAGATTCCCAGCAGTTCTCACTCAGTGATTTAAAGACACGGATATGCCAGTTTGTTGTTTTTTTTAACTAAAGATGTTGTGGATTTACAGAACAATCATACATAAAATACAAATTCCCATATACCACCCTATTATTAATACCTTGATTGGCAAATTCTTTATAATTGATTAAAGCACATTTTTGTAGTTGACTTATTAACTGTACCCCATGGTTTAAATTAGGGAACATGGTTTAAATTAGGGTACACACTGTTTAATTAAGTTCCATAGATTTTTATTGAAATTTAATTTACCCTAGGCAATAGAATAAGCTATTTAGAAGAATAGAGCCTTTTCTTCTAATCTGTGGATGGAGACTCAGGTGGATATAGAGTTAGAGAAAATGTATCATGCAGAAGTCATGAAGAAGATCACAAACCACACTTTCCTAAGCCTCTTTGTAAATGATATCTCAAAGAGAAAGAAGAGAAACTCTGTAGGGTGGAGAGCTCCACTCTTTTTTCCTCTCCCTCGGGCTCTGGTGTTGAATCATTTGCAACCTTGCCAGGAATTCGCAGGCATGGTGTAAATCACATGGCACTTTGGGTTTTAGGCTGTATCTGTCCTTAAGAAGATGCTGACTGGAAGAGATGGGCATCCTCCCAATGCACAGAAATAATTCGCCATTATGAAACTTCTTTGAGCAAAGAAATGAGTCCTTGAGGATCCAGCAAAACACCTATTTACTTATGGCTTTGTCAACCTGATTGCTTGCAGGAGTTTCATCCCTAAAAGAGCATATCAGCAGAGAAAGATGATACACCTATCCAGAAATTCCTAACAATGCATAGAAGAGCTCTCACAACTCTAATTGCAACTCCAACACCATCTCAAATTCCAACTCCAACTCCAACTACACTCCATCTCCGACGCCAACACCAATTTTGTGATTATCATGCGCTAGAGAAGTTCGCAGTGGTGTTCATAAAAATGTTGTTGGCACACCATAGTCTATGATATAAATTTTCTTCAGCATTGCTTTACATCTTATGTAATAGGAAAAAAAGTATGATGTATAAACTTACAGTTTAAATTCTTCAGCTACTGTAATATGTTACATTGAAGTAGAGTGGCTCTAATCATATTTGCCTTTTGTTTGTTTCATTGATATGCCATGCCGTTCCTTTTATTTTTATTTATTAGAAAATTTGTGAGTTAAAAAATCATGCACAAAATACAGGATTCCTATACACCACCCTATTAACACTTGAATAGTGTGGAACATTTGTTAAAATTGATAATAGCAAATTTTTATAATTATGCTATTAAGTACAGTCCATAGTTTAAATTAGGATTCACTGTTTGTGTAGAAAACTTCCATGGATTTTTAAAAAAAATTTATTCTGTTACCATATATACAATCTAACATTTCTCCTTTTAATCATATTCAGATGTATATTCAGTGCTGTTAATTATTTTCTCAATGTTGTGCACCATGACCAACATCCATTACCAAAACACTTGTCTCATTACAAATAGGAATTCCATACATTTTAAATCTTAACTTCCCACATGTACCAGGGCATCACTTCTATTTTATTATTGAATAATATTCCAATATCAGAATACACTATATTATATTTATCCATTCTTAGGTTGATGGATACTTGGGTTGTTTCCATCTTTGGGCAGTTGTGAATAATGCAGCTATGAACTGTATGTTTATTATGTGCAAATCTCTTTCAAGTCCTTGCTTTTAATTCTCTTGAGTAAATTCCTGGTAATGGGATTGCTGATTTTATATATAGCTTTCTGAGGAACCACCAACTGTCTTCCACAGCAACTGTACCATTTTACATTGCCACCAGAAATGAGTGAGTGATCCTATTTCTCCACAACCTCTCCAACACTTGATATTTTCCATTTCTTTTAATAACATCCATTCTAATGTGTGTGAAATAGCATCTCATTTTAGTTTTGGATGACATTTCCCTGATGACAAATGATGTTGAGCATATATTCTGTTGATTTATTTGTATGTCTTCTGTGGAGAGATGTCTATTCAACTCATTTGACCACTTTTTAACTGGGCTCTTTATCTTTTTGTTGTTGACTTTAAGAATTTCTTTATATATTCTGGATATGAAAACTTTACCAGAGAGATCCAGGCAAGGCGGCGTCAGTTTAAGTGTGTACTCACCATCTCTCTGGCAAAAAACAGTTGAGTGGGAGCATCCTGCCTGAGTGAGCTGTTTTGGAAACCTAAAGAGCAGGAGCCTTCAGAGCATCGATCTGGAGAGAGCTGCACAAAGAGATAAATTGCTTAAGGTAAAACCCTGAGCTTCTTGCCTCTGAGGCTGGAAACTGCAGGACAGCTAAGTCCCATTCTCAAGGCAAATCCACTGTGGGCCCCAAGCCCGGACAGTGGGACGGTTCTGGTGAACGGTGGAGAGGGGTTTTCTTTCTGTGGGTTTGGTTGCCTGAAGCACCTTTGAGCTTTGAGGAACATACCAGCTGACTTGAGGTGGTACGAGGAAAGGGGTTTGAGGGTGAATCTGCTGAGGCAGCCTGATTTATCTAACCGCCCTGGGATACAGAAATTTGGCCTGAAGAGGGTGGAGTCAAGCAACTGACTAGTCCCGTGCTGAAAGCTATCAAAATTTCCACCCTCCTAAGGGAGGCTGGCCATGGGAAGCACTTAATAAGTTTCTAAGAGCCTGTTAGGGTCCCCTGGGAGGACAGGGTGGTCTGGAAAAGGGTTGAGAGTCATTTTTCTGCAGTGAGTTCAGTCACCAAAGTCCCATTTGAATTTCAAAAGGGAACTAAACCTGATCAGGAGAGGTGAGGGAGAATCCCCTCACACAGGCAATTGTGTCCTGCTGCCCTGGGAGAGAAAGCAATAAGAATAGAAAGGGAGCAGGGACAGACTCCTCATCAGCAGGAATTTATCCAACTGCAAAGAGTCAACCTGCCCAAGGGAAAGTGACTAGATAGCTTTCTGAAGAGCTAACTGACCCAACAAGAAAGTTTAGCTCAGGGGAGAAGTTTCTACCCTAGGTCAATTCCTGGCTCCTTTTAAAGTAGTGATCCACTGGAATATCAAACATCCAGCTGATACTTTAGGACAGGGAAAACATAGACATTGTTTTTGTATTAGCTTCTCTTGGGTCTCTTATTTTTCCTAAAAAAAGTTTACTTTCCTTAAAAATTTAATTTACTTTACTTGCTACAACATACTTCAAAACCTGCAGAGGGCAAGCTGCAGGGTAATTGATTGATGAACGCTGGCAGCCTGAAAAACTCCACAGGGGCCTAAGAGTGAAGGCTGTTGTTCCTTAGTTTTTGTTTGACCGCTTGCTTGTGTGTTTGTTTTTATTATTTTCTGGTTTTTCCTTCCTCTTTCTTCCCCTCTCCCCTTTTTCCTTTCATTAGCTGCTGCTGGCTTGTTTCTTGTTTGCTGTGTTTCCTCTTCCATCAGTTCCCCTTTTCTGTATACCAATTTTGTCTACCAATGCTATCTCTTTTACTTCCTTCATCTTTCTATCTTCTGCTTTTTGCTGTTCTTACATTCCACATATCTTTATTTACTCCTCAATTTTTCTGGTTTTTATTTCTATCTCATCTATTCTGTAATCTTTCTTTTACTAACTTTTTTATTTTTGTCCTTTCTTTTCTCTTTCCCTCTCTCCTCATCATTCTGGACTTTTAATTCATTTTATATAGTTTTCTCTATTTGGTTTCCCATTTCATTGTAGGTATTCCACTTTTTTATTCGTGTTACTCTACACTGCTTCCATGAGTTAAATATTCATTTTCCTAGGGCTTATTATGGTTCCTCTTCTAACTTTTACTATTATCATTTTTCTTTTCTTACCTCTTTTGCTTTCTCTGGCCCTAATCTTTTTGCTTCAAGGGAACATAGAAAACAGCAAGGAAATAGAACAAAAAGAACAAAATATCAAAGAGAAAACTTAACATATACACACAAACAGCAGATAAATAGCACCCTAGAGTAGAGAGAGATGCTAATCAATTGAATAAACCTATCAAGATAAAAAGATGACCAGACAGCAACAAAAAAATTTTAAACCATACCAAGAAACAGGAAGACATGGCCTAGTCCAATGAAAAACCAAAAAAAAGGTAGAGAACATAGAACAATTAATCAAAGCTGTCCAAACAAATATCATGGACCAACTTAATGAAGTAAAGGAAGAGATTAAGGATATTAAGAAGACACTGGGAGAACATACTGAAGAAATGGTAAACATACTTAAAAAGATAATGGATATGACGGTATTGAATGGCACAATCCAAGAAATAATAATAATAATAATAATAATAAACACTGGAAGCACATAGCAGCAAATTGGAATGGGCAGAGGAAAGAATTAGTGATTTCAAAGACAGTGCATCTGAAATCAAACAGATAGTAGAACAGATAGATAAAAAGATAGAAAAAAATCCAGCAGGGACTTAGGGATTTAAATGACAAAACAAAATACATAAACATATGCATTATTGGCATCCCAGAGGGAGAAGAGAAGGGAAAGGAGACAGAAGGAGTGTTGGAGGAAATAATGGCTGAAAACTTCACAACCCTATTGAGGGAGATGGATGTACATATCCAGGAAGCAAAGCACACTCCAAACAATATAAATCCCAACAGGGGTACTCCAAAAAATATACTTGTCAAACTGTCCAATGCTCAAGACAAAGATAAAACACTGAAGGCAGCAAGAGAAAAGAGAACCATCATATACAAGGGAAGCTCAATAAGATTAAGTACTGATTTCTCATCTGAAACCATGGAGGCAAGAAGGCAGTGATAAGACATAGTTAAGGTACTAAAAGAAAAAACCTCCAGCCAAGAATTCTCTATCCAGCAAAGCTGGCATTCAGAAATAATGGAGAGTTCAAAATATTCACAAATAAACAGAAATTAAGAGATTATGCCAATAAGAAACCTGCCTTTCAAGAAATACTAAAGGGAGTTCTGCAGGTTGAAAGGAAAAAGCAGGAGAGAGAGAGTTGGAGTAGAGTGCAAGAACTAAAAGGACAAAAAGAAAATAAAAACAACATATGACATACATAAACCCAAAGAAAATATGGCAAATATAAGTAATTCCTTGAGAGTAATAACACTGAATGTTAATGGATTAAACTCACCACTCAAGGGACACAGATTGGCAGAATGGATAAGGAAATATGACCCTTCTATATGCTGTCTACAAGAAACTCACCTTAGAACCAGGGATTCAAGGAGGCTGAACATGAATGGCTGGAAAACAATTTTATTAGCAAAAAATAATCAAAAAAAGGGTGAGAGTAGCTGTATTAATATCGCACAAAATACACTTTAAATGTAAAACTATTGTAAGAGACAAATATGAACACTATATATTAGTAAAAGAGGTAATCTTTCAAGAAGAAAGAACAATCATAAGCATTTATGCACCTACTCAGGGCACCTCAAAATACATGAGGTAAACACTGGGAAATCTAAGTGTAGAATTAGATGCCTCTACAATTATAGAGGGGGAATTTAATACACCATTATCAACAGAGAATCAATAAGGAAACAAAGACCTTGAATAATACATTAGAGGCACCCTTTCCTGTTAAAAACTCTGCAAAAGATAGGAATAGAAAAAAACTTTCTAGACATGATAAAGGGTATATATGAAAAATCCACTGCTAATATCATATACAGTGGTGAAATCCTAAAAGCTTTCCCTCTAAGATTGGGTACAAGACAAGGATGCCCACTATCACTGCTCCTATTTAATATTGTCTTAGAAGTACATGCTTGAGCACTGAGGCAAGAAAAAGATATAAAAGGCATCCAAATTGGAAAGGAAGAAGTAAAAATTTCACTATTTGCAAATGACATGATCCTATACATAGAAAGCCCTGAGAAATCTACAAATCTTCTAGAACTTATATATGAGTTCCATAAAGTCAGAGGTTATAAGATCAATAAGGTAGGAGTGGGTACGTGTTCTTATCAGGCAAAAAGTAACTGAACATTTCCAGTGTGGGTGCTTAAGAAAACTTAAATGCATTTGAACATAAATGTTTAAGAAGGATGGGCACCAATAAACAACTTTTCTGAAATGCTTTAAACCTTTAAACCATCTGGTCCCTATCTATGGTTTCTCATTTTACTTTCACTATCCTATACCTTTATATTCTGGGGAATTCTGAAAAATAAGTTGGGGTTTGACTGGCTTTTTCCATTATTACTTTTCTTCTACTTTTTCTCCAATGATACCCTGTGATCAGAGGACTAGATGCAGGAGCGTCTTCTTCATAGTTTCCTTTGTTAGGAAATAATCAGAAACTGTTAAAATTTGAAGGAAACATGTGGATCCTTCAGACTCACTTCCTTGTGGTACAGAGGAGGAATATGAGGCCCAACTACAATCATACAAAGGTTGTGTAGCGCTTGGACCAGAGTCAGGCTTCTTGGCTTCTCTAATGCTCTTGTAACCTGACTTCCCCTCCATGATGTTTATTCGAAGCTGGGTTCCAGAATGGAGGGAGAACATGGAGAAAGAAAAGAATCATGTTTATAGCAAAAGGCAAAACAAACCTGAATAAGATATATATATATTTTTTAAAGTAGAAAATTAATGCTAATGGGGTTCAACTTTAGTTATCCACTTGCCTGAAGAGAACCTGGGCAAAGCTTAGAAGCCCTGGAGAGAAGACGTTTCAGGAGTTGTCCAAAACCAACTACCAGGGTCAGAATCCTTGACATGATTTGCCTTGGGACTTGAGATATTTGCTCTAGCACTTAGTCATCAGTAGTTAAATTATTCTCTAACTGTTTGACATTGAACTGTCTGTGTCTCCAAAGGGAATGTAAGATTTGAGAGCTGAGACAGCATCTCTCATATCCTGTGTAGCACAGCCTTAGTCTAGGAGTCATTTCTGGAGACACACCATGCAGCCTTCTTGCTCGCCCTTCTAAGGATTCTATTTGCCCTCAATTCCCAGTGTTAATCCCTTTTGACTAAAATAGCTTATACTTTCTGAGTAAGTCACAGACACCTGGTAAGTGGCCTTTGCCCATACCTCACCTACCTCCACATTTTTATCTGGGGAAGTCACAAACACAAACTAAGTCACCATTCTTTGGCCTTCTTCTATACCTACTTGCTTTTCTATTGTGTGCCATTCGTCATCCTGGGGGTGGGGAATATTAAATCTAATAAAAGTCTTGGCCACAACTTAAACCCAGAAATACACTCAAGTAATATACATCTCTCTCTCTTCTCCAGGGTTATATGGTAGATGTGGCACTACCATCTACTGACCCTGACCTGAGTGTTTCGGCCAACTCAGGATACTGGTTGTGATGGCACTTCTTTCCCTGCTCTTTTGGACTCTGTGCTGTATAAGTGACAAAGAGATGATTTGCCCTTTCTTTAGTCTTTATACTGTGCAAGCAATAAAGAAATTGCTTGCTGAATATTTTGTTGTGCCCTGAACATGAGCTCCCATGACACTCCATTGTAGCAATTCATTCCACAATGGTTTCTGTTTCCTGCAACTGAGCCTTGGCTAACACTACACTTTACCATCCCCAACCGCTTAGAGGTGGGATTCTTTCATATGAAAGAAAAATAAATTCCTGCCTTGTTTGCCACCAATATTTGAAGGGTTTTGTTACTCAGAGATGAGTCAAATCCTAACAAATGGATTAAATGGTAAAAAATAAAAGATGAGGGTGTTGGCTTAGGAGGGCGACTGCAAGCAGCTCCCAGATCACGGCAGAGAGTGGACAAGGTGCGGCACGGGTGTCTGTGCTGTGGGTGTGTGGAGTAAGAAGCTTGGGACATCTATCTGGACAGATAGATGGTGTGGACTGAACCATAGAGATTCGTGAGTTTTAAGCCTGCCTGTGGCGCTTAACACAGCCGGCTGACCCCCACCCTTACGGAAAAAAAAAAAGCCAGCTGGAGCAGCGACTCCCGTCACTCCAGTAACTGGGTGACCCGACCCGGTTGGAGGGGGCGTTTTATGAGGGGGGAGCTCTGGTAAGAGAGCTTTATTGTCTGGGGATTTGGCTTCCTGAAGCCCCCGCAACTTAGACCAGCAAAGCAGCTGCAGTGAATTGGACCCAGAGGAGGGAAGGGGTTAATCTTCTAGGGAGCTGAGAAGCCGAGAAGTGCAGGAGTTGGCGCCGGCCTGTGGAGCTGGGAGGAGGGGCGCTCCCCAAAGGAGGGAGAGTTCTGACAGAAAGTAGAGAGGGGATATTTTAGCTGCCAATCTGGCTGCCTGAACCCCCTCATAAAATCGGGGCGCAGATAAGCTAACTTGAAGTAGCGCCAGGCTGAGGGGAAAGGCGAATCTGCAGTTAACCTCATTTAGACACAGGCCGATGATGCAGGGCCTCTGATCCAGAAGGGCGGAGTCTGCCAGAGTGCAGTTTTTAGCGTTCTACATATCAGAATTTTGCGTCCCTGGGGAATGCAGAAATTGGGAAGTGCTTGATTAGTATCCAGGACCCCACTTAGAGACTCTTCCGTGAGGGGGGTTGTCTAGAGAAGGATTTATTTTTGGTCCCGTATTACGCCAATAAATAAATAAATAAATAAATAAATAAATAAATAAATAAATAAAACGGTTCCTTTAATAAATGAAAAATAAATTCTTTTAAATTTAGTTTAATAACCAAAAGTTTCTTCAGGACCTGCATACAAAAACCCTGTGGGGAAATTGTTTGATAAACACAAGCAGGCTGAGAGAATCCATGGGACCCCAGGGAATATTGATCCCCATCAGCTTTGTTTGACTGCTTGCCAGTGTGATTGCTTGCTTTTTCTCTGTTTATTTGTTGCCTCTTGGTTTTCTTTCCTCTTTCCTCCCCCCT
>JAQZBX010111440.1:0-10285 GCA_029593785.1 Cabassous unicinctus
CTTTGTCCTTTATGTCCGAAGTCTGATTTGTTGTTGGCTTCTGCATTTTTATATTGTTCCTTTGGATGGGCCATCATTTTCTGTTTATTTGTTTTGTAAACTTTTGTTGCATACTGTATGTTTTAATATTTTATGGTGGTAACTCTATGATTGTGTCCCTGAGCTGTTTGTTCCTTATGTTTGTATCTGGCAAGTGATGTGACAGCGATTTCCTTTAGAGCCAGGATCTAATAAAAACAATTGCCAAAAATTCCTTTTATATATTGTCTGTGCTTTGTTTGGTGGTGTCCATCAGCATTTAGCTTCCTATCAAGATCAGCCTGAGGCTAATGGGAAGTTCAGAATCTTCTCAGTCTTGTCTGAGCCTACTTGGAGCCCTCTTTATGTCCTGGGCTTGTGCTTGCAGGTAGCCTTAGGAATTCCCCCATTTACAGGAATTTGAATGCCCCTTCTATGCCCTGTGAAGTAGACTTTTTCCCTTTTGTGGGTGCTCTATTATATGACAATGTAGGTAATCTTTTGCCCCAGGTCACTTCGACTTAATTGTTTGTTATGTTCCAGGAGGGTCAGTAAGAGAAGAATTTCCTGTGTCAGTGTTTCACCTGATAGGTTAGCACGGACATGCTGGCACCCCAGTATGCACATAGGGCTTACTCCGCTCCCTCCACAACTGGGCCAGAGACCCACAATGGGAGCACAGGCTGGCTCCACACCAACAGGTAGAGAGTGTTGGAGAGGCCGTCGATGGCGCTACAGGCTTCACCTACTGTTTTTCAAGCTGAATTTTCTTGATTCAGCACTTGCCCAGTTACTCGAACCTTTTAACTGGTTTCTGGAGTTTTGAGGAAGATGGCCCTGACCGTTTTTGACAGCTTTTCAAAGGTTTTGTGGGAGAATGGTTCTCTGGAGGGTCATATGTCGCCATCTTGGTCCACCCGACTTTCAAGGGTCATTTTTTAATCTTCTGTTATGAATTTTCTTGTCATATCTTTTGACTGTTTTCCTGGAGCAGTTTGTCTTTTTCATATAATTTTAAAAGTTCTTGATAATTTAGGGGAATTAGCCCCTTTTCGTTGATATTTCTTGCAAATGTTTTTTTAATCAGTTTGTCTTTTGAGTCAAAACTTTTTATTGCTTTTTTTTTTATACCTTTCATTCTAAGACTTAACACTAAATAGGGTAGAAATTTATTTAAAAAATTGATTGAGTGTTTCTTATGTTAGGAACTGTTTTAGATGCTGGATTTTTCAGTGGAAAAATTTTAGTGGGGATATAGGTAATGAAAAATAAATATATAGAATATATAATATCTTAAATGGTATAATGGGGAAAAGAAGTAGAAAAAGAGGAAAGGGAATATGCCAGGTGAAAAGTGTGGGATAGTTTTGGTGGTGGGTTTGCAATCTTACACAGGATCATCAAGAAAGACCTTACTATTAAATGATACTTGAGCAAAGATCAGAAGGAGGTGGGGGGTATAAGCCATGTGGATACGTGGGGAATAGCATTCCAGGCAGAGGGACCAGCAAGTACTATGGCAGTGAGGTAAGGTTACTTAATAGTATTTTTAAGACTTGCTTCATTTCCTGTAATGTAATGATTGAGCAAAAAAAACAACAAAAACCCTTTTTGTCCTTTTGGAAATGTAGATACTTTTAAAATTCCTTATTTAAAAATTATTTAAGTGCAAAGTGATTGGGTTTTCTTGCCTGCCTTCTAATCTTTCGGCCACACTTCTTGGCACTTGATATTTTTAAATTGTGTTTACTGGTTTATTTTCTGTCTCATGTACTGGAATGAAAGCTTCCTGAGGGCAGGGTTTTTATCTGTAATGTATTAGCATACACCTGATACATTTTTGTTTAATGAATGAATAATTGAATTGTCAGATATGATCTATCAGTAGTTTCTTATGAACTTCTGTCTTATGCTTTACCAAAAAACCTCTGTGTTTTTCGGTGCCATGCACACACACATACACACACACACCTATATGTAAATTTATGTAAATATATATGTATATATAATATATCTTGTATAAAAATATCTATTTTAAATCACAGAACTAAGAAGTAATCTTATTTAAGTTTTTTTTTTCCCAAGAAGGAGAAAAAAATTCATGATCCTTTTTTGACTTTATGCTTTTAGGAACTGATGATTAAGCAATAGGTATTTTCCCTATCTTGCTTGACTGTAGTTATATGTTGCATTAACATTTTTAATTCATCTTACTTTGGGATTTTGCAATTTGTGTTTTATGAATTCTCTGAATTCTTGATATATATTAATATCTTGCATTTGATTTCTCATGGAATTATATTGTTATTTTTCAGGTTGTGTGATAGCTGAGCTTTTTACAGAAGGTGTACCACTATTTGATCTCTCCCAGCTTTTGGCGTATAGAAATGGACATTTTTTTCCTGAGCAAGTGCTAAATAAAATTGAAGATCGCAGTATCAGAGAATTGGTAACTATGTACAGATATTTGCCATAAAGTTTTTAGTAGGATATGTCCCCACTTTTACATCAGTCAGCTCTCTGGAATGTTATAAATTCTGTTAGGCCAGTTTTCTAATTTATAATACAGTTGATTCCATAGCATTTGAGTTCAATGCTAAGCTCTTATGTAGAATATAAACAGAAAGCTCAAATAACTAGACTATAATATTATATAGTATTTAAATGAGGACTGACACACAATGAGGGTCCAGGAAAGATTAAATTATGTTCTAAATATCGAAAAAATTATATATCCTATTAGGTATATAATATTCAACTTTTGCAGGATTTAACATCTTTTTTACACTATTTGGAAAGTTTAAACCACCAAGTCCCCTCACCTGCTCCCTACCAAACCCCTTTTTGGTTATACCCTAGAACTCTGCTTAAGTTGTATATTCCTTTGGACTTGTGGCAATAATAATCTAGACCAGAGCTCTTAACCTGGGATATGTAGATGTACTTCAGGGGTTCTGTGATTCTTCCCAGAAACATAATTTTGTATGCAAAAATAATATTTGTACATTTTTCTCTGGAGAAGAACTGTTGCTTTCATCAGACTCTCAGTGGTGTCTGCCACTTAAAAAAGTTTGAGAATCCTTGAGTTGGGGCTGGGAGGGGCGAGAATGTGTTACTCCCTGGTCTTAGTAAAGGGGGACTAGTGAACAGGGTGTGACCTCGTTATTTGTCAAGACCGCCTGTAATACATTAATGTGTAACTTCCTTTTGCTTTCCAGGATCACAGTAGAGTCTCATTACTCAGTAGTCAGGTTCCGAAAATAGTATGTCAGGTGAAGATTGAGAATTGTCAGAATTACCTTGAAAATCCTTTGAGTCAAATGTAGGTTGCTCTCGTAGCTTTCATCTGGTTTAGCTGGCTCTTTTCAAATCTCTTTTTTATTTCCTTTCTCTCCTTGATATAGGTAACTCACATGATTCACTGTGAGCAAGATAAACGTTTAGAGGCGGAAGATTACTTAAAGCAGCAGCGTGGCAATGCCTTTCCTGAAATATTTTACACTTTTCTTCAGCCTTACATGGCCCAGTTTGCCAAGGAAACATTTCTCTCTGCAGATGAGCGTATTCTGGTTATACGGAAGGATTTGGGCAACATTATTCACAATCTCTGTGGACGTGATTTACCGGAAAAAGCAGAGGGAGAGCCTAAGGAAAACGGGCTGGTTATCTTGGTGTCTGTTATAACGTCCTGCCTACAGACTCTTAAGTACTGTGATTCCAGACTGGCGGCATTGGAACTTATTCTCCATTTGGCCCCTAGATTAAGTGTAGAAATCCTTTTGGATCGTATTACTCCATATCTTTTGCATTTCAGCAATGACGGTGTTCCCAGAGTGAGGGCTGAAGCCTTGAGGACGTTGACCAAAGTTCTTGCTCTTGTAAAAGAGGTTCCTCGTAATGATGTCAACATCTATCCAGAATACATTCTGCCAGGCATAGCCCACTTAGCCCAAGACGACGCTACTATTGTCAGGCTGGCCTATGCAGGTAGGAGCCCTGTCGTCGGGTGCTTTTAAAGTTAGCGGATCTCTTACCTCTTGTTTCTCTGATGTCTTTGGATTTCTAAGTGTGAACTTTGCCCCATGAACTATTTATGGCTAATCTGTTCCTGGGACTTAACTTTTGTGCATTCTTTCATTTTTGAAGTGCTTAAAATTATCAGGTGAAAAAGTATATAATATAGAATGTTGTGATTTTACTGGGAGTGTTAGATTTAACTTGTAGTAACACTAACACAAGTATATGCTTCTGATCTAATATCTTTAGGCCTTTATAAAACTTCTCTGAACAGAAATCCTTGTTTGATTATCAGTTTTAGGATACAACAGTCCATTGTTGAAAAAAATTGATTTTGCTGGATAATTTGTTGATGAAAGTACTAACTTGCTGAATTTTAAGGTCCTTTTCCCCATTACTGTGGTGCTTCTTTGTGGTGAGGTGGGTGTGTTCCACACCACATCTACCTGTTTTACTTGTAATTCTCACTCATAAAAGCAGGTGATGCAGATTTATGTTTTTAGCTCCCCAGATTATTTATGGACATGATTATTTCTGCATGGAAAATGTCATTAAATTTTTATATAATCCCCTAATTTATTTCTTTAATGTAATCTGATAGAAATCAGGGATTCTGCTTTCAGAGCTTCGTTAATAGTACATAACATGTGCATGGTGATGATATTGTCACTGAAAGATATTTGCTAACGTACTTCATTCATTTTATGATTTGCCTTTTATTATTTGAAATGGAGCATGTGAAAAATGGTTTTTGGTCTCTGGCCTTGTCTCTAGACACATCCACAAAGTGAGTGGTTGTTGTTGAGTGTTATTTTCATAAATACATATTTTATTTATATTTATTTAATTCTGGTTTTCTGGTTTTCATAGCTGTACAGGTGTAAACTTTAGGTCTTAGAAAAACCAAGATTTCTTTAAGAAATATCAGTATTTATCATTTATAACAAAGCATATTTATAATCCACTTGCAAAAATATAATCAAACCAGATAAAGCAACTAAGATAAAATAAAAGTTTATAGGTTTTAAATAGAAGCTGTATTGCTCTTTTTTAGAGCTCCATGCTCCTGCTTGTGGCCCATTGTAGCTTAGCCTGTTCTCAGTTGTGTTAAATAGGTAGAGTTCTCATGTGTAGGTGCCATATTAATGCCATCAGTGTGGACATCCAGTTACTAACAGCCATAGCATAATAATAGCTACTACTTATTGAAAAACCTGCTCTCTCAGGGCATCTACTGCTCAAGGGTTGTGGCAAGGGTTAGTTGCAAGTTATTTTTTTATATAGATGTATGTCAAACTTGAGGAGTGCGTGTTATATTACCCTCATTTTACAGGTGAGGAAATTGGGGCTTGGAGTAACATGACCCAAAGGTCTTAGGTCTGCTGACAAACCAAGCTTTTGAAGTGGCCTTGCTTCTCTTTGGTATTCTGGCTCTTCACGGTGGCGAACGCAGTAACGTAGAATCGGGTCCAGCTCTGAGTGTCCCTCCAGCAGGACTGAGTGCACGATAAAGAAGCCTTTTTTAATGGAGCCAAAAGTCTGCCTGAACTTGTATGGTTAGATATAGTCGAACCACACATGTCAGTAACAATAAAAGTTTAAAATTATCATAGTTGTTTTTCCTTTTTAGTGTTCTTTTCTGTCTCAGAGATGCTAGTTTAGATTTTTATCTTATGTAAAGTGAACTTTCATTTGTCTGTGGTTTATGAACTTAAGTGGGGAACTAAGCATAGATCTACTCAGACTTTAGAGATGCCCAGGAAAGTGAGAGTCCTTCTACTAAAGATATGTTCATCTTAATATTTGACTTATGAATGGGGGATGGGCAGAATTCTCCCATCTTTCAGGTAGGCAGGCATTATAGGGTATGAACATTTGCATATTTAGAGGTAAGTTTTTGTTCTATTCAGAACAATGCTGAACCTGGCAGGACCCCAAGATGAAGAGAGTCATTGTATTTGATAGAAGCAGAGCTCTCAGCTTTGTAAGATGCATCTCAATTACAGAGATGTTAAAAAATCGGGGAGTGGATGTAACTCAGTGGTTGAGCGCCTGCTTCCCATGTACGAATCCTGGGTTCAATCCCCTGTACCTCATTAAAAAAAAAAAGGGGAAAAAGTGAGTCTTAGAGTCAATAATAAGATAGTTAAACATTATGATCCCTGCTATTCACTATTAGGAAAGAAAAGAGCACCGTCCTTGGCTGGTTGTAACAAATGTTGAGAAGCATAGAGGTGGGAGGGAAAGAAGTAGAGAGACACAAAAAAGAAGAAAAAATGGAAGACAGAAGAAAGTATAAAGAAGGACTAGATGTAATAGATAGTAAACGTGACAGCAGAAATTGGAAGTAAGCATTTTTATAGTGATAAGGAGTGTCAGAAAATTATCTTTTTTTTCTCTTTTATTTATTTTATTAGGGAACTTGTAGGTTTACAGAAAAATCATGGATAAAATATGGAGTTCCCATATACCATCCTATTATTAACACCTTGTACAGTACATTTGTTACAGTTAATGAAAGAACATTTTTATAATTGTACTGTTCACTTTAGTCCATAGTTTACATTAGCGTTCACTGTGTTATACAGTACTTTTTATTTTTACTTTTATTCTAGTAACATATATACAACCTAAAATTTCCCCCTTTTAACCACATTTAAATATGTAATTCAGTACTGTTAATTGCACTGGGAGAAATGACTCTTAGCATATGCAGCCCACCTCTGTGCTTTTCTTAGTGGCCCTTGATTGGCAAAATAGTGCTATGTACCACCAACACGATAGCCCAGGAAGACGATAGCCCAGGTTCAGGAAGACCTCGGGCTCTGAATCAGCTGGCAGGTCACTTTATAAGGTGGTCATCCAGATTCTCCAGGCCATGCTTTTTTTTTTTCATTTTTTTAAACTTTATTTTCTACATTTAATAATTGAAAATATAAACAATAATTTAAAAATAAAAAGAAAATACAGTTGAATAAAAACATACATTTATCAATTAAATGTACTGGATACATAATAATTATTTTTCTGGAAATTACATGTCCAATAAGGGTTTAATTTCCAGGATATATAAAGAGATGTTAAAACTCAAGAATAAAAAGACAAACAACCCAATTAAAAAATGGGCAAAAGACCTGAATAGACATTTGTCCAAAGAAGAAATACAAACTGCAAAAAAACACCTGAAGAAATGCTCAACATCACTAATGATTAGGGAAATGCAAATCAAAACTACAATGAGATATCATTTCACACCTATCAGAATGGCCACTATTAAAACGACAGAGAACTACAAGTGTTGGAGAGGATGTGGAGAGATAGGAACACTTACTCACTGTTGGTGGGAATGCAGAATGGTACAACCACTATGGAGAACTGTTTGGCAGTTCCTAAAGAAGTTGAATATAGACTTGCCATGTGACCCTGCAATACCACTGCTGGGTATATACCCAGAAAATTATCTTAATAGATCATCAGAAAGAGAAAGGAGAAAATGCAGACAGCTACAGCAGCGTGGCAAACAGTTTTACACTTTGGTCCACTAAGAATTTCAGAGTTTCACTTGTTTATTCAGTTTGGTAATGGCTCCTTAGTTATGTGTAAAGAAGCTGAGACTCGGATTGGTTAAGCAGCCAGCTAGTAAGTGGCAGGTTGAGATTTGAGCACAGGTCTCTAATTCCATAGCCCAGCTTGATCTGTTGTTTTAATGTGAATTGTTTCTCTGTTAGTCTAATAAAATAAATATCTCTCAATTGTCAGGATACTGTTTAAAGAGTAGGTCTCTGTGAAAGGATAAAGCCTTTTTTTTTTTTTTGCAAAATAGATTTGGGAGCTATATTTTGGGTCATAATGTATATTTTTAAAAAAGCTAATGTTTCCTTATTAAGACTGGCAGTTTGGGAATAGCTGTAGATTATTGAGATTAGTTGCTAAAAATCTGGTTAGGTTAAATGCTAAATTGAAAAATCCTACTTATTCCCTTTAGTTTTATGATTATTATTTATATGTGTAAAGACTTAGGGAGGAAAACTTATGTGCATTACAAAGATTTAAGGTTATAATTAGAACATATTTTTTCTCTTTTTATCTTTTAGAAAACATAGCACTGCTGGCAGAAACAGCTCTGAGATTCTTGGAATTAGTACAGTTAAAAAATCTCAATATGGAAAATGACCCAAATAGTGAAGAAATAGATGAAGTTACACATCCCAATGGAAATTATGACACAGGTAGTATAATTTTCTCCTTCAGATATCCTGTTGTTTAGAATGAATTGCTAATGATAACTTGCAAAAAACTATTTGTAATTTCCATGTAAGATGAAGGAAAACCAAATAATGGATTGGAAGGGTCCTTGGTTTCTGATTGTTCTCTCTGTCTTCATATATTATCTAGCCAGAAAATGATCAGCTTGTCAACATAGATTCTAAACTCAATTGTTTTCCAACCAGGATTGATTTGTATTAACAGTAAAGCTAGCTAAATTATATCATTCTTATAAGATAAAAGAAAATAATTGGAAACATCATAGCTAAAAAATACAAGCTTTCTCCTTATGTAATATATTCTGAGTATCCTCAATCATAAATTATTTTTATTTCTTACTATCTGTGATTTACATGTCTAAACCCACCACCCTTTTTTCCTTTTTTTCCCATAAAGGAACAGATGTAATGGTAAACTCTTTGAGCTCTTTGAGGTAGAGTCCCAGTCTTAGGTTTCTTTACATCCATAAAACTCTTTAACAGATTTGTTTTGTTTTGTTTTGTTTTTTTAAAGGAATAAAGTGTTTACCTAGGCAGAGTGTTTTCCCTGGGTAGTTCTTGAGACCACTACCTTCACAAACAATTCTCAAGTATTTCCAGTCAGCTCTCACTTCAAAGACTGGTTTTGGATGAAGGACTCTTTTTCTTAAGAGGCGTTACTTAATGTTTGTTGAGTGCCAGATTTAGAAGTAAAACAATATACTTATAAGATGTTTCTAGTTGAGAAAAATTGGAGAAATGTAGTTTTCAGAGTTTTATGCTGTAGACAACTATAATGTTACTTGTAGAATGGCACCATTTTTAGATAGCATATTATCTGGAGTTGAATTTGATGTAATCCTTTTGAATTTATAGGAGGAAGTATCTGAAAGGATATCTTAGCTTTTTTCATAGAATTACTTGGAAAATAATGCTATCCTACATTCTATGGCCATGTAATTGGACCTTCTAAGATAATGCAGTTAGGTATTAAAACTTTTTGAGAGTTAATCTGAAATTTTTCTTAATGTGAGTTCATAATTTTGCACATCAGATCGCCTTTTCCCTTGACAGTAGATAAATCAGGAGTAGCCTCTGACCTCATTCATTTGGTTAACAAATAATTGTCAAGCATAACCTCTACATCAGGCAGTTATGCTCCTATTCTAGGCCTAGGGACACAGTGGTGAATTAGAAGAGATCCCTGCTCTTGTGCTTGTACCTTAGTAAGGGGAAGGCAGGCAACTAAGTACATAAATAAATGCAAAGGGGAAGGTAGAGAGTGTTAGGAGATAGGGTTGGAGAAGAAGGGAGGGACCAGGTCATGTAGTCTTGATATGGCTTGCCTGTGGACTTGAAACACCAGTGTATTTTCTAGCTTTCTAAAATTTAATGGGGAAGCGGGTGTGGCTCAATCGATGGAGCTCCCGTTTACCATATGGGAGGCCCCGGGTTCGCTTCCCGGGCCTCCTTATGAGGGCAGGCCGGCCCGCGTGGCGCAGTGGGCTGATGCAGCGGGACCTCACAGCAGGGGGGAGATAAGCAGACACAGAAAGAAAACACACAGCAAACACAAGCAGCAAGGGGGGGATAAATAAATAAATAAATAAATCTTTAAAAAAATAAAAATAAAATAAAAATTTAATAAACCTATCTTTAAAAACGTTTTCTAAAAGTTTTGTCTGGGACCATCAGATTATATCCAGAACCAATCTATATTTTCAAGTCCTTGATTAAGTCATAATATTGGGGCAATATGATCTCCTTTCTGGTGTTTCTTCATAGTTTTCTCCTTAAGCCTCGTAAGTGGATCTTTTAAATTAGTGAGGTAATCACCATGCTGTGGCATGTACTTACTAGACTGTTCTTCGGTTTATATTTCAGTTTCCCGTCTATCTTTCAGAGCTGTGCATAGTGGAAAATTTATGCTTATAGACTTTCTATGGTGTCTTCTGTTATCATTCTATTCCCTTGAAAAGTAAGAAGACTGGGTCTATAGGTATGGT